>APFE030656188.1:9283-26871 GCA_000404065.3 Pinus taeda | reverse complement strand
AGAAATCTCCCTTGCTCTCTTGCTCTCCTTCTCCCAATCTGCTCATGAAAGAATGAATGATCTTTTCCTCCTTTACTATAACTCCAAGTGACTTTTGGGTGATCCAAGTGACTTTTGGGTGATCTCTAAATCCAATGGCTGAAATAGATTTAGATCAATGACTGAGATTAAATGCACATTTAAATCTCATTTTCTATTTTTTAATTCACCCACTTTAATAAAGACCACTTAGTCATTTATTTCTAAAGTCACTTTTCCTTTCTAATTTTTCATTGACTTTATAAAAGTCACTTTAAAATTAGACTTAGTAACTTTATCACTTAAAGTCACTTTTAAATTAGATTTTAACTTTATAAAAATTATAAAGTCACTTTAGGAGAAAAATTAAAATCTTTTGGACACTTTTCCCTAGGCCAAAGATCAAAGCCTAAGGGAACCACCTGTCCTCTGGTACCAAATTTCAACATTTTCTAGTTGGGTCAATATGGTTTGCACTCTTAAGTATTAAGATACTATTTATGGACAGTTGTGGGCCCAGTGAATGTTTTGGGAAATTTTGGATATTAATTAAAACTTATTTATACTTAATGTTATTTATCTTTGTTTAAATATTAGTTGCAAAAGTCTCAATTTCTGGTGGTTTGGTGGGACCAGTACTATATCAATTACTAGTCCCTGCACAACATTAGACATCTCTACCCTACACCATTCCCAACAGAATGTGGAATTATTGCACAACCTGGAACTATGAAGTTTAAATTTGACGCTAGTTTACACGTTTTCTGCTTTTTTTAAGACGTCAAATGCTCGCTATTTCAAAATATACATGTAGATTCAAACAACACTACATTAAGAAGTTGTAGATTCATATTCAAGAAGGAACAAGATATGAAGTTCATAGAAAGAGATATATATTCAATAGAAATTCTTTGTTAATTTCCTTGGTTTGATATTTTTAAAAGATTTAGGCAAAAACTATAGCATTGAAGGTAAGGGAGATTAAAAATTTGGATGCTTTTTAGTTTACATTGAGTCAACGTGTTTTAGGATTCAAAAATATACCCTGCCCTTGAAGGGAAAAGATCTTAGTGTTAGGGTATGGTTGTGAATCTTGAGAATCAAATACGATTCTAGAACTTAGGACTCATTGATTCAAAGTAAGATATAAAGCATCAAAACCTCTAATGGCCATTGTCACTTTAGACAAAGGGAACTTTTGAACACAAGAAACAATTAGTTTTAAGTTTTGTTGGCCTTGTGAAAACATTGGCCCTAACCTCACTAGCATCACTTGTAAATACAAAATCAGTCTTTGAGAAACAAAAGCAAATGGTCCTATCTAGCATCAAGATGTTGTATAATACATACAACCAACCCTTAACTCCTAGCATTAGCATCAAACTCAACAATTATTTTTCAAAACTTAGGTCAAGGGCTACTACTAGAGGATGTTATATACACAATTCTACAGGAACTCATGTCACAAGGTTCTTAATCTAGATTTTGAAATTAGTAAATCCAAAATAAACTAAAGATATGAGCAATCAATGTTGTCAATATTTTGAAAAGAGAAACAGGTGATTTCACACTCATTTTCTAAGACTTGCATTCAAACAATTTATATATGAACTCATATGTTAAAAAGAGAATTGAGGGAGTAAACCCTGGATTTTGTGAAACCAAATCTAAACAATTTCTTGGATCTAAATTTTTAAATGGAATAGATGTTCAAAACATATAAGAATATGATGAATTCAAAGAGGATTCGGAGATTTAAAATATTAATGTACCTCTTTTCAGACAATGTTCTCATAAGTTGTAAAGTTTCCATAAGAAGCTGAGTTTGTGGAAAATTTTGTTGTAACTGCATATTCTTCATCAACTCTAGAAATAATGAAGTCACATTCTCAGGTTTTTGGTTGTCCATATCTATTGCCTTATATTCTTCATTGACTTTAGTTTTGCTCTATGAAACCAAAGGAATGACAATTGATGCAAATTTCTAGTCATGGTTAGGAAGGACAGTAGTTTCAAGAATCCCATCAATATCTATTGCTTCAAAAGTATGTTCATTGATATTATTTTCTTCTTAAAAATGAACCATAAGCAGAGATTCCTCGGAACTAGCAGAGATTTTGTTCTATATGGAGAAGTTAAGAATACATATTCCTGAAAACCCTTTTTTTACCATATATATCGTTTTCATGATCTATGTCAAAGTAAGAGGATAATAGTTTGTTAAACGAGGATGATGGGTTCTTGGATTCACTGTGAAGAAAACAATCCTATGATATTCAGGAAAGCCTTCACCCAAACCGTGATACAAACTACAATAAATAGTTTTCAAATAAGCTCTATTATGTTCAATGCAAGGTTTTTTTTGGTAGGTTGCCCAACATATAATTTTATTATGTTATGAGACTTATGTAGAGGAGCTTCAAAATTATATAAATCTATGGGTACCAACATAATCCAACTATTGCATGTATCTTAGGTCTCGAGTATCTACCTGCCACTTGCATAAACCAATACAAGTGTATGTTCTCATGTGGTGCAAGGGCACATTGTTACCATGATGCCACCAATAGGTAAACAGAAGGAAAAGTGAAAGTGAATTCTGAGAGGTCCTCATAAGACTGTCTCATGTTCCCTATCACCTCCCTTTTAAAAGAAGTTCAAGATCTATGGTCTAGATAGAAAAAAATGTTTGTTACAGAAACCCTTCAGTTCTAGTAAAAGCAATGGATTATGTGGCAATTGATAATAAGATGATTTTCCAACTCAATCTACAATACGAAACCAAATTAGCAAATCATCTTTGATTGCAAAATGTGATGAGTTTTCTCAGCCTGAATTTGGTGAGAGCAAACCCTAACCTATCCATAAGAACTTCTAATGTTATGCATGCATTGACTTCAAGTATGCACATCTTATCATAAGACCACCCCTCACATTCATGAAGTAGAATGTGTCAAGTCAACCCTTAATCCATATTACCTCCTTTCCTTCCTCATCTGGCATATATTATTGGAAATAAGTCAACTATTTTGACTCATTAATAAAAGGTTCCTCTTATACCCACTACTATGGGTTTTCTCGAGGGAATTCTCGATGGTTCTTTCCATTACAAAATGTGTTAGCAACTTTAGCTGCTTCAAGGATGAATCAAACAAGAACTTAAAATTTGCTACGACAACATCAAATTTTGTCCTTGAATATTGTAAAATTGAATAATCCATATATTTGACATAATCCTTTCTCAAAAACCCTTCTACATAACTAACAACATAAAATGAGATATACAAAGCACACATGCATAACAACTAAATGACATAAATGAGTAGAGGGGGAGGTGTAGGTTTGATTCAAGAAAATTGCATTTGTCGGCCTAGCAATTTATGCACTAAAGGAATATCAGAAAATGAGCTTAGATTGTGCTACCTTCCAAGATGCAATTATATACATGACCTACAAAGTAAAACTGAAGATTGGACGAATTAGAAATTTCATGGGTGCAACATTTTCTAGAGAAATAAATGGTTTCTTAAAGATTTGTAGGCCCGTGTTTATACTGAGTGGGAAAAACATTATTAGCAATGTATTGTTACATTGAAACTGAAAGAAAACACAGCATGTACCTACATTCCTTTTTGTATTTTAAAATAAAAAACATTATAGTTAAAACCCAAGCCACACATTCAATGGCATCAATAACATGTTGATGTAATAACAAACATCCAAAACTCAATCATGAACTTGAATAGAACAACCTGATTATAAAATACTATAATTGAAAGTAACAGCAATAGCAAGTACATTCTACATGATGACATCAAGAAACTGGCACCATTTTCATCTTCAAATATTGGGAAAATCATTATTGATTGTTGACTATCACATTGAAATTGAAACTAAATACAACATGCACCCTACATTCCTCCATTATAAAATTACAAAGTGCATATTGTTACATTTGCAGCAATCAAAAGAGATCTTAGTGGCACTAAATGCATTCTTGAAACAAAAAATATGAAACAATATGTATTAATTTAATGAGAAACATTTATACACATCATTCAATCAATGACCATTGTCAATTGCAGTTGTGTGTGTTGCCAAGAAAACAAGAAACATATAGAGTGTTGATCATCAGCGTTGATGGGCCTCATAATCAGATATTTTATAATTCCCATTTTGTCTTTCCTAGGCACCTAAAACATTTGTTTAACACCTTTACTTGCACATTATAAAGTTAATTCATAGTAATAATGGGTCCCTGGGAATTCAATTTCCCCTTGCTTATTATGTGCCTAATATAATTTATTTTTGCATAATATTGAGAGAATATTGAGTGAACTCTAAAGATCTGCAGAATGAGATAATTTAGGGACTTGCTCCCTGCCACAAGATGCCACAGGATGGATAATAAATGAATGGGATATTATGAAATTATTGAACAGATTTTGGAGCTCCATTGATCGAGAAAATCTAGGGATGTCTTCCCTGCTACATGAGAAGCTATATTTTAGTATTTAGTAAAGATTCCTCCTACTAGAGACTAGATCCAATTTTCTAGGAGTTTTGGCAGTAAGTAGTCCCCCTCTTCAATAAGGTTGCCCCTCGAGTCTTTTTGTATAAATAAAGGGGCATAGTAGCTCAATAGCAAGTTCAAACTAATGTACACTAAACTTTGAGTAACAGGCTTCTTTGCCTAGTATTTTTATGATGTATGAACTCTTTTAAAAATGAATGAAAGTCATCTTATTTTTAGTCTGGTCCATCTTTAAAGGGACTTGAGTTTCCTTGGGTTAGGATCCAACCCTAGGTACTCAAACCCCTCTTGTACTTTGTTCTCTTTCATGCATTTCGTGTAGTTTCGTTTTCTCATTATTTCCATTTAAAAATAGCCTTGATTACAGAGTTGAGCTCCATATTTATTTTTCCATTGTCTACATGGTTTCTTTGGCTTAAGACTAACAAAAATATCTATGTTCATGCATGCATCATTTATAGCTTAGTTTTCATCCATTTGCTTCTCTACACTTTTATTTATAAATCCTGCATATTAACTAGTTTGCAATTGATTAATGACTTTTGTTAAGTAGAATTAGTATATATATGCTCTTGTTAAAATAGGATTATTGTGTGTCTTTAATAAACATCGTTGAATGCTCCAGGTGCCCCAAAGATTCCTTCTCTCACTTATGTTTTGCTATAAGAAGAGGATAATTTCTCTTTTCTACTACATGATAGGATATTTAATTCCTCTGGGGATTTGAGTAGGCTCTTCCATCTCTACTTAATCCATCCCAACTGCCAGCATTCAAATTACTGCCTTCTCCTTCATCAATTTTGCTCTCGGCACTTTCCTATAGCACTCACACGACAATCCTATAGCACTATGGAAAAAGCCTCCAAAATCTTAGCACATGTTAATGAGCTTCTTTCAAAATTATTTCACTTGGATTGAAGCCTAAAAACATCCAAATTAATAACAAAATTTACCACATAGCATTTTCACTTGATCAAGTTAGGCATTTGGTAGGTTAACTAGTTTACTAATTCTAGAATTTCTGGTTTTTATAGTAGTAATTTTTTGCTAATTTTTAGCATATGTTAATAAGGGTATTTTTTGAGTGATTCCACTTGAATTAGAGTCATAGGAAATCCTATTTAATAACAAAATTTACCTCATCTCATTTTCATTTGATTTGCTTGGTCTTTCAGTGAGATACTTGGAGGACAAACTAGCTAGCAGACTCTTGTGGCAATCGTGTAGCAATAGGGAGTTTCCTATAGCAATTTGTTTTCGGGCTCTTATCCACTCCAAACTCATGGTAGAGGTATATTTATAGCCTATTAATGCTCTGAGGCTACTTTTGTTGAATGGATTCTTAGTTCGGTTGTCATTTAGCTTTTACATTGCTTTCTTCTTGAATGTTGATTTCCGCAATTAGTCTAGATTTCCTTTCTGTAATTTACTTTCCAACAAAAGTAGAATAGGTTTTCTTATTGTGTTTTACCTTTTTCAACTTAGGATTGAAATCTTACCTAGATCTTTGCTCTTTTGAAGTTGTTTCATTGTTTTTTTCACTTGCATCAAAGCGAGCCTGACTAGGAAGAGGAAGGTGTCTGTTGCACATACAATGTCGACCCATCTTAAGTTTGTACGAACTCCAAATTGATAATTAAAGTTGGTAGCCTTGGGAGTTGTTATTGGAAAATACAATGTGGCAGCCTATTAAATCAATTTTCCTTAACCTCAATATTTATTTTTGAACTTTTTTAGTCTTATTATGTTCTTTATTTAGATCTTGTCATCAAACAAATATGAAGAAAAAAGAATAGTAACAACAAAGGACACAAAAATTAAGCTCTCAGCTAGGGAAAAACCCCTCCAAGGGGAAAACCTAGAAAACTCTTCTCTTCTTATAGAATCTGCTTAATATGAGACAATAAATACCCAAACCCTAGACCGAGTCCTCCTCCAAGTACCAATTTAGCCCTTCCAATCAAACCTTCCTTGATCTAGTACTAACCAGCTTCAAACTGCAACTTCGACCTTCCAGCTTCAGTACTTCTTCCTCGACCTGCAACTTCGATCTCCCAGCTTAAATACCTCTTCTTTAACCTACAACTTCATTCTACAATTTTGACCTTATAGCTAATGCAGAAACCTTAATCCATCTTCCTCTTGAGACCTTCCTTGAGCAAGACAGTTCCTCCCAAGATCAATGAGGTCAAGATAGAGTATTCTTCCTCCCAACAACAAGAGATTGCATTCCATCCTACTACAACTCAGATCTGTAACTTTGGCCTCCTTTGAAATTGTAGAAGCCCTATATTTTTACATGTGCGAGAGAGAGATAGCCCAAAAACAAGTCTTCTTCTTCTTCTAGACATTCACTTTTCTTGTCTTCTTACTTCCTAGCTAAAGATCGAATGTTTTCATTAAGATCGAACTTCTTGGTGAGTGAGTCACAAATGAGGTCAAATTGCTCCTTTATATAGCCTTTCCAAGGAGTCAAATTCCTTCCTTTAGGTCAACTTGAAGTTGTCAGGGCCAACTTGTACTTTTGGAGTTTCCAGGACTTTTTAGACTAAAAAATATTTCTTTTTCCAATTACATTTTGCTTGGAAGGGTCTTATAAACATGGTGTTGACTTATTTGACTCATGACAATAAATCATATGATCCAGGTGGATATTGGTGGCCACCAGCCAGTTCCACTTGGACCCCCACCATTGCTTCTTTCAGTTTTTCAGTTTCTTTAATTGTAGCACAATTTACTATTTTTAGCAGTTTTTTCGGGTCCTAAACTTATAGATCCGTTTTGAGGGACTAAACGAATTTTTTTTTATCTAAAATCATATTTTCTGTTGTATTCCTTAGAGAGATCTTTCCAACAGGTTACCAGGCATGTCAAATGGAGATAAATTGACCAATTCATGACCTCGAGAAGTTGGCTATCCAACTCACCCCAACGGGGCCAATAAACTCTTGGTGTTACATCTCCTCGGGTTAGGGTTTTGGTTGTTTAGGGTTTGCTCTTATTATTCAATAATAAAAATTCCCTTGAGCCTCATTGTAAGGCAGTTCAAAGGCATGTAGCAGCCACATCTCTTCTCAGAGATAAGCTACCATCACCCTAGCTGGTTTATTTCCATTTATGTTTGTAAGCATATTTCAATATTTTACATTAATGAAATGAAGTATTATTTCCATTGCATCTCTATGTTTATGGTTATCTCTGTAAGTTGTTATGTTCCTGTTTAAATCTGGATTAGTGGTTTCAGAGAGGTCTGCTTTTTTCTCTCTATTTTTATTTGCATGTCCCCAACGAGGTCGGGATATAAGGAGTTAGGGCTTCAATTGGTCGAACCTTTGCAAGACCAACCCCACAAATCCCGACGGCCTCCCATGGTGGACGAAAAGAAAGATGAGGGGGCAGGAGATCCTATCAAAATCTTGCTCGAAGAATCCCTCGAGCGACAAAGGAACTTGATGATGGACATCTTTGCCCAAATCCTTCAACAGCTACCTAGGGGCGACACATCAGCTTCCAACAGCTACTCTGGAAATGCCACACCGTTTAAGGTACAAGTTAATTTTGAAATCCACATATTTGAGGGTCAGATAGATGCAGTTACCATCAATAAATGGTTAAATCTGCTAGAGGGTTATTTTTCTGTTCACGATTTTTCCAGTCGGGAAAATATTATTTTTGCTCTTCTCAAAGCAGCTCCCCATGTCAAGGATTGGTGGGACACCTACTGTGAGCGGAAGGATGAAAGTACAGGCTCACTATTTTCAGCCACACACACTTGGAATTCATTCCGGGATGCCATTAAGGAGCAGTACTACCCTGTCGGAAGCTATGAGGATCAATACATAAAGTGGACCACGTTGCGGTAGAGAAGAGACCAAGACTTGCCGGAGTTTACCAATATTTTCCATACCCTTAACACAAAGTTGGGTATCAAGGATTCGGAGCAGTGTTTGGTACTCAAATACTGCGGCTGCCTACATAAGTACATCCAGGAAGAAATAGAATTCCTGAACATCTCCTTGCTCGGCACGTCATACCGATATGCCGTCAAGGTCGAGCAAAAGTTTAAACAAAAGAAGTGATACTTTGGATCTGCGAATCTGAAGCAAGGGAAAGATGCCCCCAAACCACAGAACAAAGGACAAAGCCAAGGTGGGGCAGCCCAAGAAAACCTGCCAAAGCTGCAAGCAAAGAATAGTCTCGTGAAGCCGAAAAAGGACACAGGAAAGTGGTGTGAGTTCCATAAGAGCTCCACTCACGACACAAGTGAGTGTCAGGCCAAGCAGTCACTGATGACTGAGCTAAAGCTTTTAGAATCAGATGCATGTTCCAACTCTGAGTCAGAACCCAACAAGGGGAGTGACAAAGGGAAGCAAATTATCGATGTGGATCCCAACACAACCGTTGCCACCACGAAGATCCAAAAGGAGGAACCCAAAGATCCAGAGGAGGAGGAGCGTCCTTCCACTCCCAGATGTGGGTAAAGGGCTCCCCACTACAATTCATTGTCAACAGCAGGAGCCAAAAGAACCTCATTTCAGCAGAGGTCGTGAAGTGGCTAGACTTACTGACTACAATACATCCACAACCATACACCATCGGGTGGTTTCACTAAGGACAGGTGATCCGAATTGGATCCTAAAAACTATCTAAGTTTTCATGACTATTTCAAATTATGCTAAAAGATTCAAGTCCTAGAAAATATCGAAGCTATCGGAAGGAATCCTCATAAGAATTGCAGTTGTGACCAGAGTGGAGCAACGAGGATCCTCGGTCAACTGCGCAGATCGTTGGCCCACGGTAAAATGCAATGGCACAAAACTGGCAAAACCGGAGGCTAATTTGGAAAATAGAGGTGGATTTTGATATGTGATTAATCGGGTATCGCAGGGCGTCCCCCTCAGTGAAGGAAAGCCCTGAAGCGCCAGAACCCGAAAATGCTCTAAATTTGGAAAAGTAACTGTTTCGGTTCCATAGTGCGGGATTCCCCAAAACCGGTAGAATATCGAAAGGCTTCAAGGTGGTAAGCAATTTTGACTAAGTCTCGCTCGATGCCACACATCGAGCAACATGCGTCCGAAGGAAGAGGGAGAAAACTGCCCGCATCAGATAGGTAAACATCGTGCGACTTGTCCACCGATATGAAGGATGACTGTAGGATCTAGGGGGTCCATATCGACGGCAGAGATACGTCTCGATGAATAACCGGATTTGACAGGTCAAAAAGCAAGATGACAGGGGATTTGAAGTCTGATGTGGATGATGAGTTGGCAAACGATTCGTGTTCGTAGGCGATCTTGAAGCAAACAGATTAAACAGCCATTTGAGTATGATTCAAGGAATCTGACACCAAGTTCGTGAGAAAATAGGTGGCAACCTCCTTGCGAGGCATTACCCAGTGATGATGATGTAGAGTAGAGGAATTCAAATAGACAAAGGAAAGGAAACTAGAAGGTCGGGAAGCGGAAACGAGCAGTTAGAAGAACAGGCTGGTTTAAAATCCATGAACTAATAGAAGCAGAGAAGCAAGGGGGCAACACATAGAGACGCAGAAAACTAATAGCAGAGAACAGAGAGTAGAATCCGAGCTGACCTGAAGGCAGCATCAAGCTAGACAGAGCCAGAGAGAGTCAAAGAGTCTGTGTACTCCATTGAAGGCTTGAGAGGTTCAAGCAAACTCCTCGGCATAGGTCTGTCATACTACTATGACCCTTAGAGGTCGAGTTTCAGTAAGGAGAGTCTGTGCACTCCATTCCTACTGACTTCATTCTATTAGTGAGACTCGAATCGAGCTCACTGTTGTAAAAACTCTACTTGAAAACATAATAGAGAGGCCACCATTAAAAGGCTGGACCAGGAGACGTAGCTGAGGAACATTGGGTGAACTCCTTATTAAACTTGTTTTGTTTACATGTTTGACTATTATGTTTTCTCTGAATTGCCTTAGTGTCTATGTATTCTAGCAATCTTATCAATCTGTTGTATAAGTAACATAGGCACATCCATGCACATGAGTCTGTAATACTTTTCATTCTTTATCCTGGATAAATTCCAAATCAAGTGGTATCAAAGCTCTAGGTTTGCTAAGGTTAGACAAGCTTGTGCTGGATTTTGTTGTTGAATGCTATCTAGATCAAATATTGAATTAGGAGAAGGAGAATTGGCTGAAACTAACCTAGAAATTGGAAGAGTCTATTCTAAGAAGAAACTGTCAGGAGAAAATCCCTTGGAATCAGACCCTCAGTTCATGGATAGTTTTATGACCCTGAAATCCATGGTGGAGGAAATGTATAGGGACTATAAGAAACATAGAGATGAAGATGCATCAAGCTCCAAACAAGACAAAGGATTAGAAGAATCTCTCCTCCATGACTACCCCAAAGGCAAAGGGAAAGAAGAAAAATTCCTCATGCCTCCTAATAGCCCTGAAAATAAGAAGAAGACATCTTTGATTAAATTAGATGTTAAATTTGATTTACCTATATATGATGGAGAGTTGAATGCAGAGAAGTTGGATAATTGGATTAGACAGATTGATGTTTATTGTGGAGTGCAGAGCATTGACTCAGACAAGAGTAAGATTCAACTGGCCAGCCTATGCCTTGGTGGCACCGCCTTGGTATGGTGGGAAGGCAGGACACAAGCTGACATGAAGAAACATGGTATCATTCTTTCTGTTTGGAGTGAATTTGTTTCTACAATTAAAAAGAAATTTTATCCACTAGCCTACATGTAGCAAGCCATGATGAGCTGGAAAACTCTTCGACAACTAAAAGGGAAAAGTGTACAAGGTTACACTCAAGAATTTAGGAAAAGATCTTTGATTCTAGGAATTTCTTTAGACTCACCTAAGACTCTATTGAAGTATATAGGTGGTCTACACAGCTACATGAGGCACACTATCCTCATGTTTAATCCCACTAGCATAGATGAGGTATCCATTCAGGCTACGCATCTAGAAGCTAGAGGTAAGAATGGGAACCCAGAAGTTGGGGGATCATCCCCACCCACTGCAAGCAAAAATAAGGAGAAAACAAAACAAAAATGGAAAGAGAGGAAGACAAACACTGTACAAAAGAGCAAGTCCTCATGCACTCACTGGAAGAAGGATGGGCATGATGATGAACATTGCTGGATTCTACATTCGGACCTGAAACCTAAGAAGTTCGAGGGCAAGAAGAAGAAGACAACTACAACTATTCAAAAGGATTTGGGGTTAGAATCAGGAGATGAAGCAACAATCGCAACCACAAGTATAAAAGGTAAAACTTCTAAAGCATCTACTAGTAATTCTGCACAATCTACTGATAGTGAAGAAAATGAGAGAAAAAGACGTGATCTTTTTCATATTCAAGTTATTTCCAATCATCAAAAGATTGATACTTTGTTTGATAGTGGCTCACAAGTAAATTTAATTTCAGAAGAAATTGTAAGTAAGTTGGGATTACTAACCACACCTCACAAGAAACCATATCCATTAGGTTGGATATGTGATAAAGCAAATCTACAAGTGACTAGACAATGTAAACTTAAGTTTTCTTTTGGGTCAGCATTTGTAGATGAGGTTGAGTTAGATATAGTTCCTTTGGATATATGTGGAATTGTTTTAGGAAGTCCTTACTTGTATGATAGAAAAGATATTTTCTATAGAGTTGAGAACAATTACCTACTCGTTAAAGATGGAATCGAATATATTGTAAGAGCTCATAAGCTCAAGAATAATTATACTCTCATAAACTCAGGGCAGATGAAACGAATTGTAAATTCATGCAAACAATTTTTATTGATGGTTGTAAAGGAAAAGAAACCTGATAAAATCAATGTATTTGAGGGTTGTGATGCTAAACATCAAACTGATTTAGAAAAAGTTGTTTCAGAATATTATGTATTGTTTCAAGAACCTAAAGCTTTGCCACCCAAAAAGGAAATAGTGCATGATATTAATTTGCAGCAAGATGCTTCATTGCCTAACACCGAAATGTACAAGTTGTCCACTTTAGAGAATATAGAAATCAAGAAGCAGGTACATGAGCTACTCAAGAAGGGGTTCATCAGACCTAGCACATCACCATGTGTTATAGAAATTTTTGGGCACTTCAACCCCAATCATAAAATGTCCATAAACTAAGGGCTCCTAAGTCCCTAAAAGTGTTGCTTCACTGCCTAAAGGAACAAGGTCAACTAATTACATCATCTCCCAGAAGTTCTCCACTGAAAACTGCTCATAAATGGTCAAAACTGGACCATACTAAAATCTCAATGCAAAGGGTGTGATGCATATCACCTTCCCATTGTATAGGGTGCGATGCATACTGATCTGCTCCTCTGTAGGGTGCGATGGTCGGGAATGGACAAATGGCAGGGACAAAAATGCGAGGTAGAAGATCATGGAAACTTCCAGAAGCTTCGCCTTTGACACTTGCCTCTCCATTTTTGACCAGGGATGAGTAAGAGATCATCATTCTCCAAGTTGAAGCAGGAACTATAAGAGAGAAGACACTAATCAAGATCCCAAAAGATGACTCACCTCTCTGTAATCATCTATATATGGATCCCTCATCACAAAGACCCAAGGGCTAGAATTTTGTATCTTATAGAGAAGTGTTGTTGGTTTTCTGGTGTACATTCACAGTGTTGGGTGATCTAAGCTTTGCTTGAGGTGAAGAAGGGCTTCCTAGCTGGAGGATGATGGTGGGTCAGAGCACATGGTTGTAATCCTCTTGCTACTTTTCATCTGAATAAAGCTATTCTTGTTTCCTTCCATATTCTTGTGTACTTGTTATATATGCATGTATATGTTAATACACATCTGATCCTGTATTATTTATGAATTTAGATTCTGTCTTGCATATTGTTATTTGTGTGATTCCAAAGTTCTTTTGAAGCTGGGCAGACAAAGAAGAGCAGCGAAACTCTATCAGAGGAGAGGAAATCAGCGCAAGACTCAGGTTGTCCTCTTGTTTCCTCTCGTCTATTTTCATAAAAGAAACAATAGTAGACTTTGATTGTTTGTTTCTAATATAGCCACCCATCTTAGTGGGAATAGCAGCATCCGAGTGGACACTATTCCCGGATAACAAAATGGCAACTCCATTGGGGAGCGACTAGATTACTTGTTAGCCTATCTATCCTTGTTTCTTTTATAAACTTATAGACGGAGCCTGAAGTCAAGCCAGCTAGTCTTCGAACTGCATTTTTCATACAAATGCAAAGTAGATCAATGCTGCTTCAGTCTATCTTCGTGTTTTGTTTATGAATTAAAAAATAGATCTGCAAGCAATCTAATTGCCCTAAGTGGTGGCTCTAGTAACCTCTTAGATCACCCCTGTGTTTTATATACACTGATCTTTTCTTATTCGGCCTAAACACCTAAACTAGATTGCAAACTGTGAGTGAAATCTAGTTCAAAGTCTTGCATTGCTACCATCACACCCTGCCTTCAAGGCAGCCTGTATGCATCGCACTTCCCGAGTGCAGTAGGTACGCTACATACTGAGTTCACTGTGTAACATGTGCGATGGTCAGGGAGGGTTAACTTTACCCTCCAACTCTGGATTTTTCGCACTGTTTTCAGTCTTATTCAAGAGTTTTGCTGTCTGTAGTCAGTGTACTTCTACGAAAACCCCCTTCTCTTGCATTATTCCGCCTCCTTAGTGCAAAGAACTATAAATGTCTTTATGTATTGTGTTTCGTTTTTAGTTCTCTTTTGCAAAAAGTAGCATAGTCAAACTGTCATCTCTAGATCTGAAAGTGTCGTAGCTGTCATTTTCAGTTTTAGAAAGCAATCCCATTGTTCTGGATAGTCGATTATACAGTTACTATTGCATAGGATTTGAATTATTAGTTTTAAAGTGTCGAAAAGAAATTTTCATTTCAAAATCGCAAAGTATCTCTCTTGCTTTCACTTCGTTTTGAAAAAGCGTTTTGTTGAGTACTGCCGCTTTAAAAGTAATTCAATTTGCACATAGATTTCTTAACGTCATTCACAAATTAAGAGAGCTGAAAAAAAATACATGCATATGCATTTGCATTTTGATTGCTTGGCTTGATTTAGGACTGTGCATTTAGCGTGTGCTCTGTGCTTTGTGAAGAAAAGATTCTTGACTTTCTTCCCTTTAGTAGCTAGGATTTTCATTGTTGAAAGAAGATCAAATGTTTGTTTATCATCTTAGACTGTATTTTAGGAATTATATACACATCATGTGGTGAACCTGAAAGGAAAACTGCTAAGCAAGATCAACTTAACATAAATTCAATGAATCTAACAATGCTTTGGAACTTAACGCACAACATCTAGAGGTCTAGGCTAGAGACGTATTCTGGCGTCGTAAAACCTGGTAACTGTTGCTTTCAGTGTTGGTTGGGTGATTCCTCCACTCGGAGATGGCAAGTGCCAGTACGGACTTGTGCTCCCACATACCGTTGAGTATATATTGGGAGGCCACAATAGGCTGCATCCTTTATCCTTAGGAAGCCGTGTCTGTCACTCTATCAATCGCAATGCACCGAACACAGCATTCGGGAAGATTGACTGTCGTACCGTAAAAAGTATTCTACAGTTTTGCGATTGGTTTGGTAATCCTCTCTGCCTAGATCTCCAGAGAAGTCCATTTTGCACCTTTTCAGACTCTTGAAAGGAAAAGGTCCTCTAAGCACTTGTCACTTCAGGCTCAATAAAAATCGAAGGCAACTAGAGTCATCTTTTGTTTTTTCTCAACTCTTTAAAATTGAAAAAACAAGTTGTGTCAAAGCGTCTAAAATTTATTTTATCGGAATAACGTCACTGTTCCCTCGTTGGTCATAGAAATTAGTCTCCCTTCATCGCATGTTCCTGTAGAATCGCTAGGAAATCTTTTGGATAGACTAATTATGTCTGAACAACCTTCGACATCCAGGATTATGTCATCTGATGCAGCAGTAGTAGAACCTCCTGCGGCTACTCCAACAATGTTCACTGGTGTACCATCTGTCCCGGCAAGTTATTAACAACAAGCCGGAGTCCAATCAGGGACTGTTTCGACGACATGGTTAGTTCGTATTTCTTCATCCAGATTCTCATCTGGTATTTCTAATGTTGAAACTCAACAAATTGATCCAATGTGTCTTCAAAGGCCAATCTACCCTTTAAGTACTGGATTGCCACCATATGGGGGGCAGTATGCCTTTTCATTGTTCCCTCCTGGAGAACAACCATATGGGAGTTTACAACAAAGTTAAGGTCAAAGTGGAATTACATCCAGTGGTTGGGTGCCAATACTACCTCAGCAACCAAGGGTTGTATATTCAATGCAACCAATCCACCCTATGTCAAATATTCCCACTATACCTGCTATGGTGACTGCATCGCAAGTACAAGCGCTACCTGTTGTATGTCAACCCCAAGTTTCTTAGGTTGCAATACAACAACCTCTTGTCTCAGCGATTCAATCACAACCTCAGGTTAGTGACTCCTTATATGGAGTGACTCAGGCTCAAACAGGTACTATGACTCCTCATCTTGGTCAATCATCCAGTATTGGACAACAGCAAATGGTCCAACAACCATGGCTGGTTCAAAATCAACAACCGCAATTCCAGCAATCATATCAGGGACTTGAGCAATAATTCTTTGTAAGTAATGGGCAACTGCATTTCCAAAGCGGTTATCAACAACCATACTATAATGGTTATGCCCATCAAACTTATCAAAGTTACCAGCATCAAGTACATTATGCTAGTATGCAAAGACCCACTGCTCAGGCAATTCCATCTTATCTTGGGTATGCTTCGCCTAACCTGAATCAACAGTTGCCCTTTGTAGCAACTCTAGAATTACCAGATCTAAACTGATTGACGAATGATCCAATTGCTTATGCCCCTTGGTGGTCGGTGATTCCACATAAAATTTTGTCAGATATTCCAAAATTTAATGGAAATCCGGGTGAAGACCCGTCGAATCATGTGATGACCTTTCATCTATGGTGTTCATCAAACACTCTCAATGATGATTCGATCAGGCTTCACCTTTTTCAGCGAATGTTAACTGGTTCGGCAACAAAATGGTATATCGAGTTCCCTAGAGCTTCATTTGATAACTTCAGTACCCTAGCCACAACCTTTTAAACCCATTTTCAGTTACCCATAAGGTGCGAAACGAGAACAGAGCTTCTTACTAATTTCAAACAAACGACGACCACTCACATATCTGATCATATTCATGAGTGGCGACGTCGTCGTAGAATGGTAAAAACATATGTTCCTGATTAGTTGTTGGCTGAATGGTTTATTAAGTCATTGTTACCTTCTATTACAGAATATGTGGCAAAGGGAGGATTCATCACTAAAGAGCAAGTTATTGCTCGTGCACAATATCTAGACTTGATCTATACTCAATCTGGCACGCTCTACGATAAAATCCCTGATGCTCCTAGACCGGATTTTTCTGTTCCTCCCCCTCCTAAATCAAACAAAGACTCTCATGCCGGCAATGGCGTGATAGGTACGACTAGCACGAAAACCGTAAACGCTACGTCAAAGAAAGCCCATACAATTTCTAGTCAAAATGCAAATGACAAACTTCTCGCCTCGGAGGTTAATGCTGTGTTGACTGACAAAGGCAAAGAACCAAAGCAACCAGGAGGCAAGAAGAAAAAGAAAGGGAAAAAGAAGAAACAAGAGTCATCTCCTAAAAAATCTTCTGCAAACCCTTCTGGGCAAAGGAAATCTCCTTCAGGGTGTCAGATATGTGATGAGGATCATCAGACAAGAGATTGTCTATATAAGGCCGAGCTTAGAAAATTCTTCAAGAATTCAAAAACCTCAGTGGTATTGACTGATTCGTTTCGGAACCCAAGAACAAATCTGGTTGCTAGTGACAATGCTTCCCCATCTCGAGTGCTTATGTTGTCCATTTTGAAACAACAAAATGATGCTTTGATATTGACAAGGAATAAAGATTATGGAAATCCACAGATGTCGAACAACAAGGCTACAGATCAACCTAGTAGTTCGACAACAACTTCGACCGAAGTTGTGCCACCCATCATTCCTGAGCTAACGA
>APFE030656180.1:0-10400 GCA_000404065.3 Pinus taeda | reverse complement strand
CCCTAACACCCTTCTAGAGAGTTTCATAGTGTTTGGATCTCGAAAACCCTCTCTCGTGAATTTCTACAGGAAGTCTGCAGGGGTTTTATACGATGTTCTGAAAGGAGATTTTGGAGGGTTGATGGTGGAAGAAAGGTGGAAAAGTGGAAATGGACGTTGGATGAGGATGTGAAGAGGTATAGGACCTAGTGAATGAAGTTGAGGAGTGATGAGGATGGTTGGATTTGTTCAAGGATGGAGGGAGCGATGTTGCACAAGGATGTAGAAGTTAGGTCAAATCAGAAAAGGGTGGAAAATGAAGGGGATGAATTGGACTTAGAGGGTTGGAGAAGGTTTTCTGATGGAGGAAGGGTATGCAGGGAGGTATCACAGGTGTTCGGCACACTATTTTCCAAAACTGTCCAAACAAAGACTATGCAAATCAAATATCTAGCTATTTTGACCTAATTTGACCTAGAAAATAGCAAACATGATGAACAGAAATTTATTGGTAGAAAATCATGTAAGTTAACTATGAAAAATAAGCAAGAAAAGATCTAAGCATGTGATCACAACTGGTATCAACTTTTACAACTAACAATCTAACACTAGCAATTGCATGAAGAAGCAAGAACAATGTTTTGTGGCAGCAAGGACGCCTTGGTCTTAGCTCATGGTCCCAAGGAGGGAGAGGTGAGATCAAGGGTTGCTTGATGGCCTTTTTCGAAGATATTCTCTATTATCAACCTATCAAATCAACCTGAAATATGAAAAGTTATTTCAACCATCGAAAATGACCTAAGTAACCAAGCAAGATTTTAATCTACTAGCAGAAATTGTTCTATGAATGCAGCAAAAACATATAAAAGTACACCAAGGAGGTACTGGCACTTGGGTTGGGCCCAACCCCAAGAGCTACAACCTCCTAAGAATAAGATCAGAGCTGATGCAAAATGAAACTGATCTCCATTACTCAAAAAATAACCATGTCACAAAAATGTTTACAGCAAAAGCTCCAAAATGGGCTGGAAGGTAGAGCAGCACTAAAGTGCGAAATACAAATGTTCAAGAAGTAAACTACGAAGGTTGGAAGCCTTCCTACTTATGCACTACAAGGACCTCCAACAGTCCTCCTTAATTCAAGGGGCTCGACTGCTCAAAATTGCAAGTACT
Organism: Pinus taeda; assembly: GCA_000404065.3. Lineage (NCBI taxonomy): Eukaryota > Viridiplantae > Streptophyta > Pinopsida > Pinales > Pinaceae > Pinus > Pinus taeda. Next base: position 9,248 of record APFE030656180.1, on the reverse strand, counting down.
CAGCCACTTCACAAAAGTTGCTCGACTACCCTTGGGAATCACCTTTGGTGGGCTGCTGAACTCTGAGATGATGGTGGAGAACTCGAGGAAGGGGTCATTTAGTGCAAGAGACACCCTTCCTACAAATCCTCAGCCTTGTTCCCTCATATTTGGCTGTCAACTGGCTCATAAATGCTTGACCTTGGTCCAAAAGTTGTCCAAAAATATGCAATAAGCACGTATTAGACTTCATGGTCAAGTGACTATTCTCATTCATTCAATTAACATAAATATAGTCAAAATCATGCATAAACTATGAAGAATGGTGGATTAATCGAGAATAATAGGCAAAATGAGCCCAATAAGTTACCCATTTTTGGGGCTCATCACCCTCGACAAGACTAAGCCTTAAATCCTCCTTAGTGAAGTCACTCCATAGACATTCCCGATATGGCAATTTATCTCATCTAGTAATCCCCGAAATTATGTTTCCAAGTCTTTGGTAAACACATTCAGAGAAAATTGCATAATTTATTTGTCAGTGGGCTTCTATCCAACTATTTCTAGCTCATCATAGAGATTTTGAAATATGGTGAGATAAGAAGCAATGACTTCACCATTATGCATCTTGGTTATCAGAAACTTCTCCTTGAGAATAATTTTAAGAATACCTTATGGATCCTGGTATAGCTTCACAATGGCTTCCCACATTTCCCTTTCTATATTATTCTAAGAAACATGTGTTGCAATATGATCTCAGCCCCCATCTAGGACCATCCTCTTTTCTTTGGCCATATCCCTCTTAAACTCATGAAATTGGATAGGATCTGTTGATTTTTCTTCTATTATTGTGATGAACTCTTTCAGGCCATGCTCATCTGAAAGGAATTGCATCCTATCCTTCTAGATGGAAAATTTTGAGGCTCTATCAAGTCTATCCTAACCTCTGAGACCTCTTATGGCCATCTCTGTGAAACTCAAATAAATGGAGAGTTAAACTAGACATCTTCTTCTCTTCTCTACTTTGACTCTCTTGTACTACTCACACTCCTTTAGGAATGAAAATCTACCTCTAGATGTCTTTCTTTGGATAATAATTTTGCTTCATCTATTCAATAAGATTACTTACTCATCCTTTTCGATGTCCTTCTCCAGAAACTGGCACACAAAATGAAATATTTGCAACTAGAACTAGCTAGTCTCACAAACTCACACTTCCAAATTTATTTTCCTGCTAGAGTCCTAGTGCAACTGGAAATCTCGAATCTCCTCCTGCAAACTGGAAACTAGAGATCCTCCGAAAATTTTTGGAAGTTCCTTTTTGTTCTTTTCTCTTCTTTGCCTTGCACAGATCTGTAGCTAAAACCCTTGCCGTGCTTAGATCTACTCAATGAATTAACTTATTTTCTCACCAGAAATATGTATCCAACACATCTGCTACCTGTTGGAATTCTCCTTTAGGAAAATCAAACTTTTCCTGCACTCTACCTATGGAAATCAATTTCTTCCCAAAAATTCGCACTGCATTTCTAGCTTGCATAGATCTAGAGAAATTATGCTAAGATCCCTCTAAAACTGCACAATCCGGCTCCTCTCACTTCTGAGTCTCTGATATGATCTTCAATGCTTTGATTCCATTTGAAGATTCCTTGATTGAAATTACTAGGTATTATTCTCCTAACTAGTAGAAGTTTAATTGTTTACAATAATTATCGAATAATTCACAATTACAATATTCACCATAAAAAAGACTATGCAAAATAAAAAACCAAGAACTGAGAAATAAATGCACACAATAAAAATAGACACCAATATTTTTAGACTGAAAGTCCCCAAAAAAACCCTGAAGGGAAAATGGGTGTAACATATTAGGGTTTATTTTTATTATGATGTAGCAGGAAACTGTTAGTACAATAATTTGAATGCTTGACAAGCTATTCACTAGAAAATATATTGGGCAAAATAATTAGGAGAAAAATGATCACTCTAGAAAATAATTTGGCCTCTCTCTAGCCCCCTCACACTTCCCCTCTGGTTGCTTGCATTGTTAGCCCGATGAAAGTCCTACATCCCTAAATATTCCTCCTAATGGGGCATCTAGCCTTCCCCTGCCCACAATTTTTTTTCTTTACCTTCCATACTAAAATCCTGCCACTGGAATATGAAACAAATCCTTCCTAGCAAATTGCTCTATTGAACTAGCTAACTCCCACTACTTGGAGAAATTTATTTGCAGAATATTTCGGTCTCCCTTTTCCTTCCTCTCTGACACTAGAAAAAAATGGGAATCTCTTGGAAATTCTCCTCTACTACTCCCTCAATCACTCATATTCTCCATCTGGCTTACTAAATCATGACAACTAGAAAGCTCGATTTGCCAAGCTAACTCACTCCCCTAGTGTGACTTTGTCCATCACATCGATTTTCTCTTATAATCTCTTTTTGGAGCTTCAATAACCACAATTAGATCCTCATCAATGGCTAATATCATCTTAGACTCAATTCATGTGAGTTTCTAGAGAAATTTCAGTCATCCTTAATTAATTCCCATTAACTAACTAGTTTTCGTAAGTTAGACTCAGAAAAAAAATTTAAACCATGGCTAATTAATTTAATTAAGGAATTTCACAAGCTTATCTTGCAAAACCTTTTATGGGTTTTGGAAATGTCATGTTCCTTAGCCTATTAGACACAAATCAAAACTAGAACACTAGTTTAATGCTCCCAAAAGAACAAAAGCTAACACTCATTTTCCTGAGATTTTCAAAATTCATAATCTTTTTATGGAAGAGGAGTTATTAGAATATATTCACTTTAGGTATAGAATTATATTACCCTATATTTCTCGAGGGAGAGGACTCTGGGGAGATATGAGAGGAGAAACGAAGTTCCTTATACCCATCCTTGACAGTATAGATAGAAGATTTCCATCCAAGTTTGTTTTCAACATGTCGTTTCTAGGGAGCACACCCTATTAGCTTTGTTTTTAAGGTTCCCACTAAGGGTTGAAGATTGATGAGGAGGGCCTCCAGGTTCCATATGATCCAACCACTAGATTCATCTTATCTATAAATACGATCAAGCATAGTCTATCCAACATCACGAGTGAAGTGCTCCAAGGGACATAATTCTTGTAATTTGAGGAGATGTAGTTGATACATTATTCAGTCTATCTACATGTGATTTTTAATTCCATTCCTAGGAACCCAGTTGAAGTGGTCATTGATGAGAGAAGTTGTGGTAGATATAGGCTTCCATATTAGAGATTATTGCTGAGATGTTTGAATAAGGTCGATATTGCTTCAATTTCCACGATGTAGATACTTTTCTTTGAGGACTTTCACCCACCAAGTCTCTGAATTCACTTTAAGCTTCCAGACTAGCTTAACTCCTATCGCCTTATTCATTAGAATCAGATATGAGATACCAATTCCTCCATGAAGCTTTGAAGCATGCACATTAGTCCATTTTACCAAATGATCATTTTTAGTAAAGGATTTGCTTCCTTCCCACAAGAATTTTCTAATATAGAATCTGAAGTGATGGAGAGCATATTACAAAGCAATGGGTGCCAAAAAATGATACAAGGGGATGGTTGATAAAATTGCCTTTATGAGGATGATGCAACCTATAAAATTTATCCATCTGGCTCCCCATGCATCCAACTTATTTTTTATTTAACAATAGAATTATTCCATGCTTGAGGAGAATTATTTAAAGTAGATGGGGATCCCCATACACTTGAAGCTAAGAATATCTCCAATTTTATTTTATTTGAAACTAGATGTGTTCCAAGAAAATATTTGGGACTTGGTTGCATTGGCTAAAGCTCCTAAAGTTGAGACAAATATGTCTAGAAAAAATTTGAATCTCTTGGAAATGGACACAGAAGCTCCACCCAAGTGGATGGTGTTATCAATGAATTGACAGTGGTTGGCACTTTTGACATTTGGAACACATGTAAGATCAGGGAGGCAACCATTACTATGTTCAAAATCTAGTGGCTACTTAAAGCATCTTCAATGATGCTGTATAAAAATGGGGATAAAGGGAAGCATTGATGGAGGCCCCGAGAGGCTTTGAAATATTTTGCAACTCGACCATTCATCAAGGGGGTTATCCAAGGGGAGTTGATACAGAGAGTGATCTATAGATAATTTTGGCATGGAATTCCATCTTCTTCATAACATTAAGTTAGAATGTTTTCCTTAATTTATCAAAAGTATTAGCCAGGTCAATTTAATAAGCATACCTTGATCACCCCTTGTCCAATTGGAGTCAACAACCTCTTGAGCTAGGATAATGTTAGCTATGTTCTATCTCCAAGGGACAAAGCCTCCTTGATTTTATAGTATAATGTAAGGAATTAATTTTTTTAGATGATACACAAGTACCTTGGAGATAATTTTATATGAAACATTGTAGATATAGATTGGGAAATATCTATCAAAAGAAGAGGGATTAGATTCTTTTGGAATTAGAGCCAGAAAAGATGAATTTATACCTTTTCCAATGCAAATATACTTTAAGGAGTATCTGACGATTCTGCACATATCTGTCTTGATAACATTTGAATAGTGTTGATATAAGTGAGTGAAAAATCCATCTAGATTAGGGGGTTTATCATGTTGGAAGGAGAAGACAACCTTACTTATTTCTTCCTCTGTGGGTGGAGTAGTTGGTTGGAGATTCAAATCTTATGTGACGAACATCAGAATTTTTTCAAGAATATAGGATTCATATTATTCTAAGGGTGGATAAATATTCATATAAAAATTACTAAAATGGATAGTGGATTCCTTTTTGACATTAAGAAAGTTGTTAATTTTGAGCCCTTATACATGTACTTCTTTGATATTATGTTTCCTTTCCTAGTTTTCAACTTACTTGTGAAAGCATTTGGTGTTTCTATCACTCTTTTGAAGCCATATTATATGGGATTTCAGCCTCTATTAATCTTCTTATTCATTTACCAGTGAATGATATTTTGCAAAGGTGTTATTTTCCTAAAATAATATTTCCTTTGTGGCTGGCTAATTTTTAATAAAAGATTGGATTTGCTCCATTTTATGTTCAGTATCTTGGATAGTTTCTTTCGAGTCATACTTGGATTCTCCTAGCCATAACTTGATTCTCCTTTCAAGTATTTTAATTTTGGATTCCCAGATATGAATTAGTTTTTCCTTTACCCAAGGGAGTCATGAGGAGGCAAATAAGTCATGAAATTTTGGTGACAAGGACCAGAGAGAGGAATATCAAAAGGGAATTGGGCCATAAGTAGCCTAGAAGGAGAGATTCTCTTAATAGGGAAATTGTTTGAACCATTATAGGAGAGGATGGAGGAGTGAAGGTAAATATTAAGGGTCAAGAAACCATAAGAGGCTAGGAAGTATCTAGTCCTGTAGCAATATCACTTAGGCCATGTATTTTATTATTCAAGGTATAGAGAAATATTGGAGGTTTGATTTCTAACAAATGGAGGTGGCTTATAAAGTCCTCCATATTCTCTTGGAAATGATCACAGGTAATGAATGCCCCTTTTTTCTCTCTATTATGGCAGGGAGAATTTAGTTCCCTCCAAATATGCAATTGGAGCCATATTAAGAGAATTTAAGGCCCATGAGGGATTTATAGTAGTATTTTTTTCTTTGAAACTAATTGGAATATATACATTGATGATAGAACATAATTTGTTTGATACGAGGATCTAGAAAGAAGTAGCAAGAAAGTGATTTGTCTTGAAGGAGTTTAGAAGTTGGAGTTAATTAGGATCCCACAGAGTGCATAATCCTCTTAAGGCTCCCCTAGAGTTGATAAAGGATATTTCATTTTAGTTCTAGATCTTGCTATTCCTTGCTAAGATCTATCACTCTTCCAATTTTCTCTCTTGAAGAAGGGCCACTAAGGATTTTTTAGTTTTGATGAGAGATTTTACTGCAACCATTATTTTTTCATATCTGAGGCCCCTACAATTCCAAGAGACTATGGTAATTACTTAATCTTAGATTGGGTTGCCCCTTTAAGAGGGGCTTCTCGAAGTCCTTTCTTGATTTCTTTGTTATTATGTTCTTCGAGTTGATGAGTGATGGTATGTTGGTGGCCTAAATCCTTTGCTTTTTTAGTATTTTCGTGTTGACTTCTCTTTTGGTTTTCGTTCCTCAAATGTGAAAATGACATTTAAACACTTTTTCTTTATTTGCTTCATATTTTTCTTCTGCTCAAATATAAAATACAAAAGTAGCTGCAATTTCTCTTAGAGAGAGGAATGCCTCTTCTTCCTTTGAGTATTCCTTTGAATTACTATATGTATCTGCGCTAGATTTGAGCTCGTTCATGGGTTCTAGTTGAAAATATGGCTTGGATGGTTGCTGAATTTGCATGCATGGTTCTTAGATTTCATGATGTTTTTTCCCCCCCTTTTCCATTAAAGTGGCTAGGGCTTCAAACCTTTTCTCATTTCCGTATCGATTCCCTAATTTTCTTGACCCTTCATTACTATCAAGAGATTTATTCTTTAGAGAAGAAGGTCATTTTACTTGTTGGATTTTCTTTTCCTACTTGACTTGGCAGGAGGCCATTGTTTATTAGGGCCTCGTATCTTCTTGCTTGTTTCTATTGCTACCAGGATCTCCTTCTTTTTCTTTATCTTCTTGTGTTTTAGGAAAAATTCTGGCAAAGTGCCCATATTCAAGATAGACTTTACATTTTGATGGGATATGGTCATAATCAACTTCTTGAATATGGGACTAATTGTCAAGGAAGAGATAAATCATAATGGGGATCCCTTTATTGAAATCAACTTGCACACATATGTGAGCATAGGATAAAAGCCCCTCACGAGGCTCCACACAATCAATGTATTTGCCAAAAACAATTCTAATTCATTTGAAGGTATCATCACTCGAGCAATGGAGGGGAAGGAAGGGGAGTTTTACCCTAACATGGATAGAGGTGGGAATATCACAACCAGGGTTGAAGTTAAGGCTCCAATGATGAAGGTAGAGGCCTCTGGGCCCATGAAATATGACACTCTCCTAAATATCTAGCACCTGTCCAATTTTCTTCAAAGAAAAAGGTGAAAAACAATTTCCCATAAAAGGAGGAAGCGATTTCACCTTTGGTTAAGGGTTTCCAGTTATTTCCAATCCACATTTGAATAACCAAGGGAGAGGGAGATAGACCCATGAATTAACCCATCAAGCTCCATTCTAATTGTTGGAGCACATGTGATTTGGTATGAGAGGCAAAGGCTTCAACCTTTGGAGTGTCATCAAGTTTCTTAACTATTCAAGATCGAGGCACTTTATGGAAATTGGACCCAATAGTCAGAAGGGAACTTACGATAGAAATTTCTTGAGCCAAAGGGGAATTATCAAGGGGAGGATTAGTCATGGTTGACCATCCAACCAGGAAAACATGTTCCAACAAGCATAAATCAACGTCAATAGTGAGACTCGGCATAAAGAGGAAAAGACAGAGGGAATGTATTCGGGAAGTGCTGAGAGGAAGCTGAACACAAGGAAGATGAGGCCAAGATTAGAAAGGGGGTGAAAGTGAGTAGAAGTGAAAGGAACCATGCATCTGTAATGCAAAGTGGGAAGGGAACTTAGGGCCATAGGGCCATCAAGCTGAGTGACAAAGTGGATATATTCTTTAATAATATCAATGAATTTTATTAATAACTTATTATTAGTAAGAATATTAGCTTCCAATTATCATTATAAAACAAGAATATTACTCAATAATATATTATAAAAGTAATAATTTCTATGCTTCCTTACAATACATAATTTAGGGCCTAATGATAACAATAATGATAACAATATTATCAGAATAACCAATATAGATTCATATTAACCATAGATCTAGCAAGTGAGGGATGAAAATTTTGAAATGAAAATTTATTTTAAAGTGAAAAACTTGAAACAATGTTTGTAGCTCTAGAGATTTGGTTGCCCTTGCCACCTAATAAATATGTGGTTCAAATGGATATATATCATTTTTCATTGTTTAGATTGCATTTTTTCATACATAAATCGATTTAGTGCCTTGAAAATTCCCTTGTCCACTTGGATTGCTTAGACTACATAGGTTATACTTGTAATTCTAACAAATCCTTTCTACATTTCCCACAAAATTGATTAAAAAATATACCTAGAAAATGGTCAAAATGTAGAATAATGAAACTAATTGAATTTTTTCAACCATAAATTTTTATTTTGAATTGATTTATATAATATATACATAGTTTTTGTTTAAGCCTACCCATGAGCCCCACACACACATATATAGAATAAACATGGAAATATGTTACTTTACTGTGTGTATTGAAATATTTTATACATGATGCACATTGAATATTAAACCATTAGTAATATTTGTTAAATGTGGAATATTAATTTTATACTAAGAATTGAATGAATTATACATCAAAAATCTTATTATCCGTATTAACAAGTAATTGAATTTTTTCACCCTCTATATACATATATCTGAAATTAATTTGAAATAAATTAGTTAGTATAGCCTATTTAATTGTTATATTGAAATATTCTTAAAAAATATAATATTTACATATGTTTCTCACAGTCAAAAGTTAAAATATACAAGAAATGGCATTTTTTAAGCATATTTTTATGTTTAATTTTAACCAAAATCTAGCATAGATTTTTAAAAACTTGAGTTTAAGTTGTTTAATTTGTAGAATTTGAGTGTCTCATACATTTTTGAGGGTGTTGAATCCATTTATGCACTAAAAAGTGTATCTTAAAGAAGAAAATATTAGAATCTTGCTTGAGATTGTATAGTTGAATTATGGTGAAAAGGTTATTTCTTCTATAAGTTGGACTACACCATATGTTACTTCACATGGATATTGAGAGTGAAAGTGAAATATTTTTACCACATCTCCTTCATACCAAATATATATATTATTATTTTTTATTTAGCCAAAATTGTTTTTTAATATTTAAAAAATATTTTATTTATGTTAAATGTTAATATGAATATGCTATTGTGCTAAGAAGTGCATTCTACAATGTAGTATGACGCTGATGGGTGATTTTATTTTAATATAGAGTTAAAACATGTCATTTTTAAAACAAAAAATAAAATAAAAAATTTCAATTATAATTGTAAAAAATTGAAAAATGAATATGCCCGATAATCCTACTTTTACAAGCATACATATTAAGGAGATGCCATAAAAAATATTTCACTCTGCACTTTTAGATATAAATGAAATATTTGTATGTCCATGTTAAGTAACA
>APFE030656174.1:0-58240 GCA_000404065.3 Pinus taeda | reverse complement strand
ATATAATATAAAGTGATAATGCTCTTAAATTTAAATATTTATGATAAAATTAAATTGTAACATAAATATTTTTTAAGAGTTCTTTTGAATATATTTTATTAACGTTTTCAACTACAATATGTATATATATAAACTCTTAGGAATCTACATTTATGTTAGACTAGGCAAGACTAAGCTAGAGTGGGCTAGGATAGACTAAATTAGACTAGGCTACAACAGGATAGAATAAGTTTAAGCTAGGGTAGGGCGGGCTAGGCTAAGCTAGCATACGTAGAGTGGGCTAGGCTAGGCTAAGTTCGAGTAGGTTAGGGTAGGTTAGGCTAAGTTAGGCTAGTCTAGGCCAAAGAAGGCTTGAGTAGGCTAGGCCAGAGTCGGTTAGGCTACACTAGAGTAGGCTAGGCTAGAGTAGGTGAGGCTACGTTAACCTAGGCTAGAGTAGTTTAGGGTGGGTTACACTAGGTTAGGCTCGGTTAGGTTAGGCTAGAGTAGTTTAGGCTATGTTAGGTTAGGATAGAGTAGGTTAGGCTAGAGGAGGCTAGAGTAAGCTAGGATACGCTATAATAGGCTAAGGTAGGCTAGTTAAGGCTAGGCTAGAGTAGGTTAGGCTAAGTTAGGCTAGGCTAGAGTTGTTGAGGCTAGAGTAGAGTAGGGTAGGTTAAGCTAGTTTAGGCTAGGCTAGAGTAGGCTAGAGTAAGTTAGGCTAGAGTAGGGTAGGTTAGGCTATAGTATGCTAGGTTAGACAAGGTTAGAATAGAGTAGGCTAGATTAGGCAAGGGTAGAAGAGGCTAGGCTAGGTTAGATTAGTCTAAAGAACGCTAGAGTAGGTTAGGCTAAGCTAGTATAGGCTAGGATAGGTTAGATTACGCTAGCTAGGGTAGGTTAGGCTAGGCTACATTCGGCTACGTTGGGCTAGGTTAGGCTAGGTTAGCCTACAGTTGGCTAGGCTAGGCAAAGCTAGGCTAGGAAAGGTTAGGTAAGGTTAGGCCACGTTAGGGTAGGGTAGGCTAGGATAGGAAAGGCTATGTCATGCTATCTTAGACAAAGCTAGGCGAGGAAACGTTAGGTTAGGTTAGGTTAGGCTAGGTTAGGCTAGGTTAGGTTAGGCTAGGGTAGGTTAGGTTAGGTTAGGCTACATTACATTATGCTAGGGTAGGCTTGAGTAGGCTAGACTAAGCTAGTGTAGGTAGAGTGGGCTAAGGCTAGGCTAAGTTACAGTAGGTTAGGGCAGGTTGGGCTAAGTTAGTCTAGGCTAGGCTAGAGAAGGCTTAAGTAGGCTAGGCTAGAGTCGGTTAGGCTATGCTAGAGTAGGCTAGGCTAGAGTAGGTGAAGCTATGTTAGGCTAGGCTAGTTAGGGTGGGTTAGGGTGGTCTAGGGTAGGTTAGAGTAGGTTAGGCTAGGCTAGATTAGGTTAGGTTAGGCTAGAGTAGGTTAGGATAGAGGAGACTAGAGTAGGCTAGGCTACGCTAGAATAAGCTAGGGTAGGCTAGTTTAGGCTAGGCTAGAGTAGGTTAGGCTAAGTTAGGGTAGGCTAGAGTAGTTGAGGCTAGAGTAGAGTTGGGTAGGTTAACTTAGTTTAGGCTAGGCTAGAGTAGGTTATGCTAGTGTACGCTAGGGTAGTCTAGAGTAAGTTAAGCTAGAGTAGGGTAGGTTAGGCTATAGTAAGCTAGGTTAGACTAGGTTAGGATAGAGTAGGCAAGGCTAGAGGAGGCTAGGCAAGGATAGGCTAGGGTAGGTTAGATTGTGCTAGCTAGGGTAGGTTAGGCTAGGCTACAATAGGCAAGGTTAGGTTGTTAGGGAAGGCTAGGCTACGTTAGGCTACGTTGGGCTAGGTTAGGCAAGGCTAGGTTAGGAAACATTAGGTTATGTTAGGCTAGGTTAGATTAGGTTAGGATATGTCAGGTAAGGTTATGTTAGGCTAGGTTAGGCAAGGCTAGGCTAAGAATGGTTAGGTTAGGTTAGGCTAGTTTAGGCTAGGCTAGGCTAGGCTGGGCAAGGTTATTCTAGTCTAGGTTAGGATAGGTTGAGTTAGGTTAGGTTAGGTGAGGTTAGACTAGGTTAGTTTAGCTTAGGTTAGGCTAGCTTAGGTTAGCCTAGCCTAGTCTAGGTTAGGCTATGTTACGTTAGGTTAGGTTAGCTAAGCTTAGGTTAGGCTAGGTTAAGCTAGCCTAGGATAGAGTAGGCTAGGTTAGGTTAGAGTAGGCTCGAGTAGGCTAGGCTATGATATAGTAGGGTAGGTTAGTTTAAGATAGGTTACATTAGTCCAAGCTAGAATAGGTTAGGTTAGGCTAGTTTAGGCTAGGTTAGGGTAGGCAGGAGTAGGTTAGGCTAGAGTATGCTGGGAAAGGATAGTTTAGTTTAGAGTATGTTAGGGTGGGCTGGAGTTGTCTAAGCTAGGCTACGGTAGAGTAGGCTAGGGTGGGTTGGAGTAGTCTAGGCTAGGCTACACTAGAGTAGGCTAGAGTGGGTTAGAGTAGTCTAGGCTAAGCTATGGTAGAGTAGGCTAGGGTGGGCTTGAGTAAGCTAGGCTAGGTTAGGCTAGGCTAGAGTATGGTCTACACTAGGTCTGTCTAGGTTATAGTAGGGTCTACGCTAGGTTAAGTTAGGTTATGCTAGATTAGTTGAGGCTAGAGTAGAGTAGGGTAGGTTAGGCTAGGTTAGGCTAGGTTAGGCTAGGCTATAGTAGGCTATGGTAGGCTAGAGTAGTCTAGGCTAGAGTAGGGTACGTTAGGCTATGGTAGGCTAGGTTAGAGTAGGTTAGGCTAGAGTAGGCTAGAGTAGCCTAGGCTAGAGGAGGCTAGGCTAGGCTAGGTTAGGATAGAGCATGCTAGAATAGGTTAAGCTAGGCTAGAGTAGGCTAGGGTATGTTAGGTTAGGCTAGGCTAGGGTGGGTTAGTCTAGGTTATGTTAGGCAAGACTACGTTAGGCTAGGATAGGAAAGAATAGGTTAGGAAAGGTTAGGTTAGTTTAGGCGAGGTTAGGTAAGGCTAGGTTAGGTTAGGCAAGGTTACAGAAGGCTAGGCTAGACAATTTTAGGTTAGGTTAGGCTAGGTTAGGCTAGGCTAGGTAAGGCTAGCCTAGTCTATGTTAAGCTAGGTTAGGTTAGGTTAGGTTAGACTAGGCTAGGCTAGGCTAGGTTAGGCTAGCCTAGTTTAGGTTACGCTAGGTTATGTTAGGTTAAGTTAGCTTAGCTTAGCTTAGGTTAGATTAAGCTAGCCTAGGATAGAGTAGGCTAGGTTATGCTATAGTAGGCTCGAGTAAGCTAGGCTATGATACAATAGGGTAGTTTAGATTAGGTTAGGCTAGGTTAGTCCATGTTAGAATATTCTAGGTTAGGCTAGGTTAGGGTAGGAGAGAGTAGGTTAGGCTAGAGTAGGATAGGCTAGGCTAGGTTAGGTTAGAGTAGGCTAGGCTAGGCTAGGCTAGGGTAGGTGGGAGTAGTCTATGCTAGAGTAGGCAAGGCTAGAGTAGGGGCTACGCTAGGTACACCTAGGTTAGAGTAGCCTAGAGTAGTTTAAGGTATAATAGGCTAGAGTGGGTTAGCCTAGGCTATAGTAGGGGCTGCGCTAGGTTCACCTAGGTTAGAGTAGGCTAGAGTGGTCTAGGTTATAATTGGCTAGAGTTGGCTAGGCTAGTTTAGAGTAAGCTAGAATAGGCTATGCTAGAATAACATAAGCTAGGATAGAGTAGGTTAGGGTTGGCTAGGATAGAGAAAGGTAGAGTATGATATGCTAGAGTAGGCTAGAGTAGGTTGCAGTAGTCTAGGCTAATATAGGCTAGCCTAGGGGCTAGGCTAGTCTAGAATAGGCTAGAGTAGGCTAGGCTATGTTAGGCTAGTCTAGAGTAGGCTAGAGTAAGCTAGGCTATTTTGGGCTAGGCTAGAGTAGGCTAGGAAAGGCTAGGCTTGGCTAGGGTAGGGTAGGAAAGCCTCGATGAAGCTAGGCTAGAGTAGGTTAGACTACACTAGATTAGGATAGGTTAGGCCATATTATGCTAGGGTTTAGTCTAGGCTAGCTATGGGTGGGCTAGAGTCGGCTAGGCTAGGCTCAAGTAGTCTAGGCTAAGAAGGAGTAGACTAGGTTAGAGTAGGCTAGGCTAGAGTAGACTAGGCCAAAGTAGGCTAAACTAGGCTAAAGTAGGTTAGGCTAGACTAGACTAGGCTAGTATAAGCTATGCTAAGAAAGGCTAGAGTAGGGTAGGCTATGCTAGGTTAGACTAGGCAAGAGTAGGTTAAGCTAGGTAAGGCTAGGATAGTCTAGTGTAGGCTAGAGTAACTAGGCTAGAGTAGGTTACGCTAGATTAGACTATAGTAGGTTAGGCTATGGTAGGCTGGCTAGAGTAGAGTAGGGTAGGTTAGGTTAGGTTATGTTATGCTAGAGTAGGCTAGGGTAGGTTAAGCTATGCTTGAGTAGGATAGACTAGGCTAGTTTAGCATAGGATAGAGTATGTTAGGTTAGGTTAGGCGAGAGTAGGTTAGGCTAGGTTAGGCTAGGCCACAGTAGTTTATGCTAGCATATAGTAGGTTAGGTTTGTCTACATTAGGATATTAGGGTTTATGGTTTATGGTTTAGATTTTATCACACTTTCATAAATGTATTAAATAAACTCTTAAATACAAGTTACAAAACAGTCTTTAAAATGTTATAAAACACTTAGGGTTTAGGGTTTAGGCTATAAGGTTTATAACACTTCAGTAAATGATTTTAATAAACACGTAAACAAATGTTACATAACACTTTTTAAAATGCCATGAAATGCTTAAGATTTAGGGTATATGATATAGGGGATAGGTTTTAGGGTTTGGTGTTTAGGGGTTAGGGTTTAGAACACTTTAGTAAATCCTTTTAATAAAGACTTAAATGAAACTTACAAAGTACTTTTTAAAATGTTATAAAATGCTTAGCGTATAAGGTTCAGGTTTTAAGGTTTTGGGTTTAGGGTTTAGAGTATACGGTTTAGGGTTTATAACGCCTTATTAAAATATTTTAATAGACAATTAAATAAAAGTTACAAAATGCTTTTTAGAATATTATAAAATGCTTAGGGTTTATGATTTATAAGACTTTAGTAAATGCTTATAATAAACACTATAGTAAAGTTACAACACACTTTTTAAAATGTTATAAAATGCTTAAGGTTTAGGGTTAAGGGTTAAGGGTTTATAAGAATTTAGTAAATGCTCTGAATAAAGACTTAAATTAAAGTTCAAAATGTTTTTAAAATTTTATAAAATGCTTAGGGTTTAGTGTCTAGATTTTGACTTTAAAGTTTAGGGTTTAGGGTTTATAACACTTTTATAAATGCTTTTAATAAAAACTTAAATAAAAGTTACAAAACAATTTTAAAAATGCTCTAAAATTCTTAGGGTTTAGCATTTAGGGATTAGGGTTTAAGGTTTAGGGGTTAGAGTTTACATTTAGGGTGTAGGGTTTTCAGTTTACAGTTTAGGGTTTAGGGTTTGCGCTTAGAGTTTAGGGGTTAGGGTTTAGTGTTTAAATACATTAGTAAATTATTTTAATAATTAGTTAAATAAAAACTACAAAACACTTTTTAAAATGTTATAAAATGCTTAAGGTTTAGGGTTTATGATTTAGGGTTTGGGGTTTAACGTTTAAGGTTTAAGTTTTAGGGTTTGGGTTTTATGATTTAGGGTTAGGGTTTGGTGTTTAGCATTTATGGTTCAGCGTTTATATGAATTTAGTAAATGCTTTTTAAAATGTTCAAAAAACTTTTTGAAAACGCTTTTGAAAATGTTATAGAATTCTTAGGGTTTAGGATTTGGGATTTAAGAATTAAGGCTCAGGGTATAGGTTTTAGGGTTTGATGCTTGGGGATTAGTGTTTAAGTTTTAGGTTGTATAACAATTTAGTAAATTCTTTTAATAAACACTCAAATAAAAGTTACAAAACGATATTTAAAACGATATAAAATGTTTCGGGTTTAGGCTTTAGACTTAAGGTTCTAGGGTTTGGGGTTGGGGTTTGGGATTTAGGGTTTAAGGTTTAATGTTTATCACACTTTAGTAAATTATTTTAATAAAACACTTTAATAAAAGTTACAAAATAGTTTTTTAAAATGTTATAAAATGCCTAGGTTTTAGGGTTTACTTTGTAGGGTTTAGGCTTTCGTGCTTACGGTTTAGGGTTTAGGGTTTATATAACTTTAGTAAATTCTTTTAATAAACGCTTAAAAAAAAGTTATATCTCTTTTTAAATGTTGTACAATGCTTAGGATTTAGGATTTACGGTGTAGATTTTATAACACTTTAGTAAATGTTGTAAATTAATATTTAAATAAAGGTTACAAAACACCTTTTAAAATGTTGTAAATTTCTTATGGTTTAGGGTTTAGGGTTTGGTGTTTATAACACTTCAGTAAATGATTTTAACAAACACTTAAATATAACTTTAAACATGATTTTTAAAATAGTATAAAATGCTTAGGCTTTATGGTTTAGGGCTTAGGGATTGGGTTTTAGTGTTTATTGTTTAGGGCTTAGCGTTTATCACAATAAAAGTTAAAAAACACTTTTAACATTTTTATGAAATACTTAGCGTTTAGGGTTTAGAGTTTTTGGTCTAGGGTTTGGGGTGTAGGGTTCAGGGTTTAAGGCTTATAATGCTTTAAATAAACACTTAAACAAAAGTTACAAAACAATTTTTAAAATGTTAGAAAATCCTTAGGGTTTAGGGTTTAGGGTTTGGGGTTTCAAATTTAGGGTGTATAACACTATAGTAAATTCTTTTAATAAACACTCAAATAAAAGTTAGAAAACGCTTTTTAAGGTGTTATAAAATGCTTATGGTTTGAGGTTTAGGATTTGGGGTTTAGGGTTTAGGATTTAGGGTTTGGATTTTATTGTTTAGTATTTATCGTTTAGGATTTATGGGTTATGGTTTATGGTTTATAACACTTTAGTAAGTACTTTATGGTTTGTGGTTTAAGGTTTAGGGTTTAGGCTTACGATTTACGTTTAGGGTTTATAACACTTTAGTAAATTATTTTAATAAAGACTTAAATAAAATATACAAAACATTTTTTAAAAGGTTATAAAATGCTTAGGGTTTAGGTTTTTGGGTTTCTATTTTGGGTTTTATGGTTTAGCATTTCAGGTTTCAGATATATAACACTTCAATAAACTCTTTTAATAAACTGTTAAATAAAAGTTAGAAAATTCTTGGTGAATTGTTTTTAATTCTTATGGTTTAGTGTTTAGGATTTAGCGGTTATAACACTTTAGTAAATTATTTTAATAAACATTTAAAAAAGTTACAAAAAGATTTTTAAAATTTTATAACATGCTTAGGGTTTAGGGTTACGGTTTAGGGTTTCAATTTTAGTGTTTGGGATTTATAACACTTTAGTAAATGCTTTTAATAGGGACTTAAAAAAAATTTACAAAACACTTGTTAAAATGTTATAAAATTCTTAGGTTTTAGGGTTTAGGTTTTAAAATGTTATAAAATGCTTAAGGTTTAGGGTTTATTGTATAGGTTTAGGGCTTAGGGTTCGGGGCTTGGGATTTAGGGTTTAGTTTTTATGGTTTGTAACACTTTAGTAAATTCTTTTAATAAACACTTAAATAAAAGTTACAAAACACTTTTTAAAATGTTATAAAATGCTTAGGGTTTAGGGTTTAGGGTTTGGGGTTTAGGGTTGAGGGTTTAGTGTTTATGATTTAGGGTTTATGTTTTATTGTTTAGGGTTTAGGGTTTAGGGTTTATAACACTTTATAAGTGCTTTTAATGAACACTTAAAAAAACTTACAAAATGCTTTTTAAAATGTTATAAAATGTTTAGGTTTTTGGGTTTAGGGTTTGGTGTTTAGGGTTTAAGGTTTAGGGTTTAGGGTTTATCACACTTTATTATATTCCTTTAATAAACACTTAAATAAAACATACAAATCACTTTTTAGAAGGGTATAAAATGCTTTGGGTTTAGGCTGTAGGGTTTGTGTTTTAGGGTTTAGTGTTTAGTGTTTAGGGTTTACGTTTTATAACACTTTAATGAATTATTTTAATAAACACCTAAATAAAAGATACAAAATTCTTGGTAAAATGTTTTGAAATTCTTAGGGTTTCAGGTTTATAACACTTCAGTAAATTCATTTAATAAACACTTATAAAAAGTTACAAAATTATTTTTAAAATGTTATAAAACACTTAGGGTTTCGGGTTTAGGGTTTAGTGTTTGGGATTTGTAACACTTTAGTAAATTCTTTTAATAGGAACTTAAAAATAAGTTACAAAATCTTATTAAAACGTTATAAAATTCTTAGGGTTTAGGCTTTAAAATGTTATAAAGTGCTTTAGGTTTAGGGTTTATAAAACATCAGAAAATTCTTTCAATAAACACCTAAAAAAAGTAACAAAACACTTGGTAAAATGTTATAAATTACTTAGGGTTTAGAGTTTAGGGTTTGAAGTTTGGGGTTTAAAATGTTATAAAATGCTTAGCGTTTAGGGTTGAGGGTTTAGGATTTGTAACAATTTAGTAATTTATTTTAATAAAAACTTAGGAAAAAGCTACAAAAGTCTTGTTAAAATTGCACTAAGTACTTAGGGTTTATGGTTTAAAATTTTATAAAATGCATAGGATTTAGTGTTTATGGTTTATAAGGATTTAGTAAATGCTTTTAATAAACGCTTAAAAAAACTTGCAAAATTCTTTTTAAAATGCAAAAAGATGCTTAGTTTTTGGGTTTTAGGGTTTAGGGTCTAGGGTTTAAAACACCTCTGTAAATGCCTTTAATAAACACTTGAAAAAATGTTACGAAATGCTTTTTAAAATGATATTAAATGATTAGTTTTTTTGGGTTTAGGTTCAAGGGCTTAAAACTCTATTGTAAATGCTTTTAACAAACACTTGAAAGAAAGTAACACAACACTTTTTAAAATGCTATAAAATTCGCATGGTTTATGGTTTAGGGTTTAAAATTTTATAAATTCTTAAGGTTTAGGGTTTAGTGATTAGGGTTTAGGGTTTAGGGTTTAGAGTTTACATTTAGGGTTTAGGATTTTCAGTTTACACTTTAGGGTCTAGGGTTTGGCATTTAGAGTTTAGGGGTTTTGGTTTACGGTTCATAACACGTTATTTATTTCTTTTGATAAAATGTTATAAATTACTTTGGGTTTATAACACGTTAGTTATTTCTTTTGATAAAATGTTATAAATTACTTAGGGTTTCTAACACGTTAGTTATTTCTTTTGATAAAATGTTATAAATTACTTATGGTTTAGAGTTTATAGTTTCAGGTTTGGGGTTTAAAATGTTATAAAATTCTTAGGGTTTGGGGTTGAGGGTTTAGGATTTGTAACAATTTAGTAATTTATTTTAATGAAAACTTAGAAAAAAGTCACAAAAATCTTGTTAAAACTACACTAAGTGATTAGGGTTTAGGGTTTAAAATTTTATAAAATGCATAGGATTTAGTGTTTATAGTTTATAACTCTTTAGTAAATGCTCTTAATAAATGCTTAAAAAACTTGCAAAACGCTTGTTAAAATGTTATAAAATTCTTAGGGTTTAGACTTTAAAATGTTATAAGATTCTTAGAGTTTAGGGTTTAGGGTTTATAAAACATTAGTAAATTCTTTTAATAAACACCTAAAAAAAGTAACAAAACAGTTGGTAAAACGTTATAAATTACTTAGGGTTTAGAGTTTAGGGTTTCAAGTTTGGGGTTTAAAATGTTATAAAATTCTTAGGGTTCAGGGTTGAGGGTTTAGGGTTTGTAACAATTTAGTAATTTATTTTCATAAAAACTGAGGAAAAAGTTACAAAAGTCTTGTTAAAACTACACTAAGTGCTTACACTTTATGTTTTAAATTTTATAAAATGCATAGGATTTAGTGTTTATGGTTTATAAGGCCTTAGGAAATGCTTTTAATAAACGCTTAAAAAACTTACAAAATTCTTTTAAAATGCAAAAGTTGCTTAGCTTTTGGGTTTTAGGGTTTAGGCTCTAGGGTTTAAAACACCTCTGTAAATGCCTTTAATAAACACTTGAAAAAAGGTTACAAAATGCTTTTTAAAATGTTATTAACTGCTTAGATTTTTGGGTTTAGGGTTTAGGGTTGAGATTTTAGGGTCAAGGGTTTAAAACGCTAACAAAAAACTTTTTAAAATGTTATCAAATTGTCATGGTTTAGGGTTTAGGGTTTAAAACATTATAAAATGTTTAGGGTTTAGCATTTAGCGATTAGGGTTTAAGGTTTAGGTTTTAGAGTTTACATTTAGGGTTTAGGTTTTCATTTTACAGTTTAGGGTCTAGGGTTTGACATTTAGAGTTTAGGGGTTAGGGTTTACGGTTGATAACACATTAGTTATTTCTTTTGATAAAAATTTAAATAAAAACTACAAAACACTTTTTAAAATGTTATAAAATGCTTAGGATTTAGGGTTTATGATTTAGGGTTTGGGGTTTAATGTTTAAGGTTTAAGTTTTAGGGTTTAGGTTTTATGATTTAGGGTTAGGGTTTGGTGTTTAGCGTTTAGGGTTTAGGGTTTATATGAATTTAGTAAATTCTTTTTAAAATGTTCAAAACGCTTTTTCAAAACACTTTTGAAAATGTTATAGAATGCTTAAGGTTTAGGATTTGGGATTTAGGGATTAGGGTTTAGGGTATAGGTTTTAGGGTTTGACGTTTGGGGTTTAATTTTTAGGTTTTAGGTTGTATAACACTATAGTAAATTATTTTAATGAACACTTAAATAAAAATTACAAAACAATTTTTAAAATGTTATGAAATTTTTAGTGTTTACGCTTTAGACTTAAGGATCTACGGTCTGTTGTTGGGATTTGGGATTTAGGGTTTATGTTTTAAGGTTTATAACACTTTAGTAAATGATATTAATAAACACTTAAATAAAAGTTACAAAATAGTTTTTAAAATGTTATAAAATTCCTAGGTTGTAGGGTTTAGGCTTCCATGTTTAGGGTCTATGGTTTAGGGTTTATATAACTTTAGTAAATTCTTTTAATAAACGCTTAAACAAAGGTTACATTTCTTTTAAATGTTTTAAAACACTTAGGATTTAGGGTTTAGGGTGTATATTTTATAATGCTTTAGTAAATGTTGTAAATTAATATTTAAATAAACTATCAAAACTCTTTTTAAAATGTTGTAAATTTCTTATGGTTTAGGGTTTAGGGTTTAGGTTTCTGGGTTTAGGGTTTAGGGTTTTGTGTTTAGGGTTTAGGGTTTATAACACTTTGTTAAGTGCTTTTAATAAACACTTAAATAAAACTTAAAAAAATATTTTTAAACTAGTATAAAATGCTTAGGGTTTATGGTTTAGGGCTTAGGGTTTGGGGTTTAGGGTTTGTTGTTTAAGGTTTAGGGCTTATGGTTTATCACAATTTAGTAAATGTTTTTAATAAATAATCAAATAAAAGTTAAAAACCACATTTAAAATTGATATGAAATACTTAGGGTTTAGGGTTTAGAGTTTTGGGTTTAGGGTTTTGGGTGTACGGTTTACGGTTTAAAGTTTATAACACTTTAAATAAACACTTAAATAATATCTACAAAAAAACTTTTAAAATGCTATAAAATTCTTAGGGTTTAGGGTTTAGGGTTTCGAATTTCAAATTTAGGGTTTCTAACGCTTCAGTAACTTCTTTTAATAAACACTTAAATAAAAGTTACAAAACACTTTTTAAGGTGTTATAAAATGCTTAGGGTTTGGGTTTTAGGGTTCAGGGTTTAGGGTTTAGGATTTAGGGTTTGGATTTTATGGTTTAGTATTTATGGGTTAGGGTTTAGGGTTTAGAACACTTTGGTAATTGCGTTTAGGTTTGCGGTTTGCGGTTTAGGTTTTAGTTTTAGGGTTTATAAAACTTTAGTAAGTTATTTTAATAAAAATTTAAATAAAAGATACAAAACACTTTTTAAAAGGTTATAAAATTCTTAGGGTTTAGGTTTTGGGGTTTCTAGTTTGGGTTTTAGGGTTCAGCGTTTAGGGTTTAGGATTTACAGCACTTCAATAAATTCTTTTACGAAACACTTAAATAAGAGTTTCAAAATTCATAGTGAAATGTTTTTAATTCTTAGGGTTTAGTGTTTAGGGTTTAGGGGTTATAACACTTTAGTAAATGATTTTAATAAACCCTTGAAAAAGTTAAAAAACATTTTTTAAAATGTTATAACATGCTTAGGGTTTATGGCCTAGGGTTTTAGGTGCACACTCTCCTCTTCTCTTTGTGTTCTATAAAGATTGGTGGCAACTCATTCTTTGGCATGTTGGATGATTTTTACATAGGTTACAAGAGCTCTATGCCTTCTTCCTTCTTCCATTTTGCACTTGACAACATCTTCCACTATTGCACACCAGAGATTGACAAGGCAGTGTGTGATGTATTCACGCGTGTGATCTACTATTTGTCTCTTGATTACTATATCAAATGGATTTGACTATGATTTATTATAGCTCTTCGAGTTTGTGTTGTAGTAGTACATGTGCAATCATGTTCCAAGGATCTTGTTTGTCATTACCATGCACGTACTTTGAATTTTTCTTTCACTTAGGGTAGATATTCTTTCAATTTTTCCATATAATCACTGTTATAATTTTGGTTAAGAAACTAATCTCAACCCTTATACTCCATTTCACTGTTTGGTCACTGATATTCAGTGCTTTTGGGTTCTTAGATAGTAGTTAAAGTTTGTGGATCCAATTTGGTTTTTGTTGTCATGTCAAATGTTCATTGTGCCAACAAAGGGAACCAACCTGATCGCAGACCCCAATTAGATCTGGTTTCATTTGGAGTGGCTAGTTGCAATGGGTTTTAAAGGATCCCGTAAATTGTTATAGTTGTTTAAAGATTACTTCTTGGAGCAAGACTTCAATTAAATCAACAAAAGAAATAGTTAAGCTATATGCACTAAGCTCTACCTATACTGGTTCTACCCACTTGTGTTAATCTTAATTATTCTAACCTATCCTGCAGGAGCATAATGAAAAGAGATTAAACATTATATATAGATTCCAAGTCCAAATGAATCAATTACTGAGTCCACTCATGAACAAGGTTGTATTTAAGCTTAGTTGAAATCTAATTATTCATACAAGAATACACATTCTTATTTCTACAAATAAAACTTGCAACTGATGTTTAATATAGCTTCGAATCAGATACTGCTCATGAGTTAACCATGATAACAAATTATATTCAAATAACCAAGACTATTCATAAGTTGTCTGTTATCACTATGTACAAAAACAAAACATATATATCCCAATGCTAGTCACAACACCCTGATTCCAAACATGAAAGAAAAAGGAAAATGAATCTGAAAAAGGCTTCTTCTTGACTGAAACAATCTTCTTTATTAGCATAATAAAATTGACCCCTCTTCTGCCAAAATAAAGTCCTTTTCCTCTATCCAGAGGTGATACTTATTGAGAAAGAGAACTGACCGTCGGTTTCTCCTTACCTTCGACCTTCCCTCCTCCTTTCCATATTCAAATTAAAATATACAAAATGAAACGATTAATGAAACAATGAACACGTTGAAGCCATTGCTACTGGATCGTTCTATTTCTTGAACAAAAATGAACAGATGTTAGTAGAAAGAGGAATGACTGCATGCCATCCCTTTGCACACGTATTGACTAAATGTTATTCCTTTTTATTCCCTGAAGGCAAATGCAGACATTGGACTCATTTTTCGACATCTGGCTTGATTTAAGGTGTGTCCGGAGGTAATAATAACTTGATTCAATGTGTTCATATATTTCTTTGATATATTGCGAGGTAGAGTGTTGTGCGGTTGTTTCCATCGATCAAGCCATATCAAAATTGCACAGATCCAGTAGACGAAGGCGTTTTTCTGGGATCCACAGAACACTGTACATATGCAACAAATCTTTGAGCTTGTACCTCCTTTTCTTGGACAGGTATTTCACAATGTAAGATCCTTTTACAAGTCAGTAGTTGCAATTGAAAGATCTGTTACAAGAGTGGAAGGGCTGGAGGGAGGATAAGCAACAAGAAATCACTGTAGTTTATTGGGTAGCTCCCCACTATGTATGCATTCCCTGTTTCTTGTCATAAATTCCTCTGTTTCAGCTAGGTCTCATTTGCATCCTTTGCTTGTAGTCATTCCTGATGCTTATGCATCAGCTCGTTGACCTTGATTTTCTTCTCTTGGTCCTCGCCTACAGAAATAATTAACAATAGCTATGATTATGATAGATATGATAGAAAATCCTAAAACAAACCTTACCTTCATAAAAACTTTCGTAAAGAGAGAGACTATGCAACTGGGGGTTATATGAGTCCTTTCAACTCTAAATCTCAAGAGGGCGCGATGATTTTTTGGGGACTGATGATTAAAAATGGATTGCAACCATAATTAATAAACCAATGAACCGTTCAAATTTGAGGAAATAATTCCATCTGACAACTACGATTATCATTCAGAGAGACGAGAGATCAAACTTCTCAAGGGAAAAAAGTGTTGTTCCCTGGAGGGAACAACGAAACTCAAAAAGAAATAAAAAAGGTGTTGTTCCTTTTAGGGAAAAACAACTGTTCCTTGGAGGGAACAACACAAACAATCCAAAAAGGTGTTGTTCCTTTTAGGGAACAACACCTGTTCCTTGGAGGCAACAACAAAAGCTCTCCAAAAAGGTGTTGTTCCCTTTAGGGAACAACAATAGTTCCCTAGAGGTTACAGTAAAAACACTCTAAAAAGCTCTTTTTCCTTTTAGGGAACAACAAAAACACTTGAAAGTGGTTGTGGCCACAACAATTTCATACACCGATTTTATTCTTTAGAAACAACATGCACAAACCCTACGAACATCCCCCTAGAATTGGAAGAGCACTATTCCAAATGGAGAAGCATGTAGAGGTGATAGGGTTAGATAGCCAATAGTTATTATGCTGATCTATTTGTTCTTTAGTTCAGATTTTACGATAAGATCATAAGAATATGATAAAGAAAATAAAATCATACCAACAATGCAAGGAGTTCCAAGAAAGGAAAATGCCAAATAAATAATAGTTGTCCCATGCTTGTTATTACTAATAAATACAAATACAATATATAATTGGTTCTAAGTTGAATATGAATTCAAAAAAGAGATTAATTCTGACAAGGATAACATTGGGCTGAGAATTTTATAATCAATGAGATGATCCATATGATCTCTGAAACATCAAATGACTTTCAACTATGTACCATGAACTGGAGTGTAAGAACTTTGCCAAGGATAACACTGGGCTAGAACTTCAATAGTCAACAAGATATGATCAATATGATCTCTGCAATACCAATGGATTTTTATGTATGTACTAAAAGGTAAAAGCTTTTCCACAGGAGATTTTACACCTACAAAAATTTATATTTGGAAGCTTTAAAGTAATATTGTTTATGCTAAGAACTCTCTAGGGCTAAGGCATGGTCTTATCATCCAACCTTCATACACCCAGAAACACTAGGTGTATGACCTTAGAATTCCATGTGATCATTTTTTAGTGGTCTTCCAAAATCTCTAGATTGAGATAGCTCACCACCTCCTGTGGCATAACATGGCTTCCTAGTGATGCCACTTACAAGAACCAGACTTGGGGAAGCATCTCATTTTCTGATGCCTTGTCTACTATGAGATCAAAAGTAAATACCACTGCCTATTTAGGGACTTGAGGAGCTCTCTTACACTGAGTAGAGATGTCGTGCCTTCTTCATGGGGAAGTATATGAACATAGATCTCAAGCTCTACACATCCCTTCAATGGGATAACCTCATAATTTGTGGTTAAACTGTCTGATAGGGGAACAAATAGCAGGCAGAGAGATTAAGTAGACACATCAGCTCTAGGAGGTCCCAGAGTCACTCTCTTCCCACACAACTCACCACCCCTCATGGGTTGTTTGAGTAGGGAGGCTTGCATTAGATATTTCTTCCTAGACATTGAGAGCATTAAGCTTCTTCAATATTGTGATTCCCCCAAGATCATATAGCCAAGGAAATTCAACTTCGACCACTACTAGGAGGATGTCCATTGCCAAACATTAGTGCATTGACCCCTTCACAATTAATGATGACTCTAATGAGAAGCCTATATCAACGCCCCCTCTCTTGTTCTCAGTAGCCAACATCATCTCCAATAGCGCTTGACATTAATTATTTTGTGTTAGAAGCAGGACTTTGTATTTTCACCTTATTTTATTTTATATATTTTCTCAGATAACTATTTAGCAGTCTGCTCTCTATTTTGATTTAGTAGTTGATTTCACGCTCCCACATTGTACTTACACTGGACCTTTAATAAAATTATACTATCACTTTTTTACAAATCAATGGTCATGTTCATCATTGGCAAGAAACATAAATAATATGATCCAAGCAAACTTACAATAATATCTTGGACCTGAGAAATATTTGAATATTTATTTCCATAGACGGAACATTTTTTTTAAAACATATAAAGATGACTAAGTTCCAAATTGTAGCTTACCAGCCATGTTGGACCATCATGATGGATGTGATTTCTTGGAGAAATATTGACATTTCCTTATCTATGACACAATGAGCATGAGCAATATTTGCTTTGTTTTAAAAAAACTAGGTCCTTACTCTCATGATAAATCCACAAGTAGGAGATCTAAAATACAGAGAAGTCAAGCCAAAATAGAGTTGTGATCTGGGAAAACTATTGGGATGAAATCCAAGGTGGAGATTGGAAGAGTGACTGGGTGATTGAGAAATAATAGTGTTATTAAGAATAAATTCCTTATAAACATAGTAAACAAAACTTTCATCACTAGTCAACAACCAACGAACGAATCACAACTTATATCAATATCTCTCCAGAAACAAAGATATGAGAAGGTGTTTAGAAGGAGCAAACAACACCATAATCTATTAATGATAATGACAAAACCATGAACCAATTACTTTTCTTAAAATACATTTGTCCATGTACATGGAATATATTACATTTGTCCATAAATTTGTCTCCGATACAAAAAACCATAATCGTTGCATGTTGGGAAAAATAAAACATTAACAAGTTCTTCTTTAGTGAAAGAACCATGGTATGATAGACCCCAGAAAAATGATAACAACAACCCATTCACATAATGGGGATCTATATTGATGGTGATCAATGATTGTTGTTGCAGTGGATGGTGATCCTATGTCATATTTGACATCTACATTTGTTCTTAAAAATGCTCTAGACATTATATTAGTGGACATCTTTTCAATATCTGCAGAGGGATTGATGGTAAAATGTTGAAATTGACAACTCCAATTTATTGTTTCCTTATGAAGAGGTTTTAAATTGTCCTTCCGAACTCGATACATGCCTTTCATCTGATTACATATCAACTCCGAGTTGGTGAAGACTTCAATATGATTGAGATCTTGTTGTTTTGCCTCTTTTAGCCCTTCAACAAGGGCATTTTTCGTCATTCCAGGAACTTCTCTCTTTCCATGAAATAAATGATTTGTTTCGATATTATAAAGGACAAATTTAACAACTGCTTGACCTGGATTTGGAAAGGAGGACACTTAAATGCATAAACGCCACTTTTGCACCATTTTCTACACTTCAAATACCTGAAAAACAAGATCATAATAAATTCATGTTAAACAAGTAGACAATTATCTATTTCCTAATACGCAACATGTTTTTCAATCATATATAATTCAAAATAGCAAATAATTTTTTTTACAAATTCAATGTAAGACTGACTCACGCAATCTCTCATCATAGTTCCCAATTGGTGTTGTTGAAAGTAAACAAATAGAAGTGTAGGTTTCTTACCCTTATGTTACAGTCCACCGTAGAATTTTCTTTAATGACAAAATCTCCCCAAAGTAAGGAAAAAACAGGTGGCTTTTAAAGACAATAGAAGGCTATTTCCAACTTTATACATACTATTTTCCATTACCTTTTCTTACTATTTCTATAAAGTACAAAATCATCAACTCAAGCTCTCACTGTCTTCATTTAGGAACAACAAAATTTCATCTTATTAAATTCATTCCTCTAGTGTGTTGCCATATATGCATGAAACATGTTCAAATCTTTAAAAAAATGGTTTTTTTTTTTCGTTGATCCACAACAATATCATTTTGCATTTAAATCTAATCAAGGCAGATCTCAAAATATATTAAACAATGGTGTACTTGACTTCTATCTTAGAGGTGAGAAAAGGCTAAAAATGTTAGAGATGATGGCACATTCCTTACTAGTTATATTCCTCTAGATGGTTGCCAAGTGAATTGTTTAGGTTTTGATATTAATGTTCAATACTCTTTAATGCTTTTATTTCCAATAGATATTTGAAACTTGAAAATCGAATTTGTTTACAATGTGTTTTAAAACCTATTCCCACAAACATAACCTTGCCATTTAATTAATCTTTGTACCTCAGGGACTCCTCACCATGACCATTCTGAGCGTACCCCAAAATCATGGCAGTCCACGACAGCCCATTCCTTTCCGGCATACTGTCAAACACTTTGTTTGCTTCATCCATACTTCCATACTTCACATACATGTCAAGAAGGGCACTCCCCACAAATATACAAGACTCAAATCCAGTTCTAACAATATGCTAAATAAAGGTACATGCCATGAAAAAGAAGGGCACCCAAAACAACCTGGACATTATCATCTAACCATCTGAAACCATACTCTAAATCAGGAATTTGACAAAAAAATTGTAATTTTGCCAAATTGCATGAGGACATGCACTAAATTAAGTATGGGGAGTGATCTACCCATAATTAGTAACATTTTGTCATTTTTCTACATTAGTCTGATCTCTTTTAACTTGTAGAAACCCTCATAATCATCTTTCCTACATAATTTTGTCATATTTCACATGAAATCTTCCGTATGAACTAAAGAAGGTTCTACAAAGGTAATAATTCTATTATTCTATGTTTTATATGTTTTTCTTTATAAATTTAGGCTAATATGCAAGTATTGTAGAAATTAACAATTTATGTAGCTCATCTATTAATCTGTAGTAGAATCCAAGGTTAGTAATGCTTTTAAAGTAGTGATGTTGAATGAAGCACATGGACAGGTAGAAAAAGACTCCAATAAGGTGATCCATCCATCTGGTGCATCAAGGAAGCGATTGAGTCGTCACGGTGCGGAAATCAAATCTTAGGTCAACCCATCACATGACACAAAGTGCGAAGATAGATTACACTAAGATTATTATGTGGTAGGGAAAACAACATCAAGTGATGAGATATCTTTATGTGAGATAAAAGTGAAGCATAGGGATTAAATTTCAAAAATATCAAATGAATACTTTCTCATCATCCTCATTCTGATTTATATCATTTTAATTATGATTTTGTTATTTTCAAAAATGATAGAAATTGTCCTCACTTGGCACGGTGAAGGACAATAGACACAACATATGAATTTCAAAGTGGAAAAGGGTTGGCACATTATCCCTGTATTATTTCTATTTGTATATTATAATGCCTTCATAACACTTTGTTTCATATGCTTTATTGAATTGTATATTTGCCCTAATATCTACATGTGGTATAATTTTATGAATAGTTATTACCTAACGCATTATAAAGGATGTGATAATTTGTGCTTGATTGTTTTTACATTTGGTTTATTTTCCATATTTGAATATTTTTTATATCATGAAATTATCAAATAAGGCTTGATTTAAATATATTACTCACTAGACAACTCATTTATGATTATTGTCAGTTTATATTTATGTGTATGGTGATATTTCTTTTGAAAGTTTTAGATCTACAAACATGAGAAATGATGGTAAAGTGGGGATAAGGAGAGAACTTAGTATTGTACGAAGAGTTATTTACTTGAGTTAAGAATTTTAATAGTAAAGTGGGGATAAAAATTTATAATTTAGTTAACTTTTATCATTCCTTATTATTTGGATAATGTGGGATGTATAATGGGGTAAGTGTTTTGATGCTTCTCATGGATTAATGTGTATACAAGTCATTTAATTTATATGGTTGCATTAGTTAAAAAAAAAAAAAAAACTAGTAAAAGTTCTTATTATGGGGGGTGTAGTCTTGTTGAGTTGATTCTTGTTATATGGTACTGATGTGAAATACAAAATAAACCAATCAGTAAAGACAATGTAAACTATGATATTTTTAGTAGACATCACTTTATGTATAAATACAAAATCATTCTCAAAATGACAACGAATCTACTATGTAGTGGAGATGCATAGCATGAAAATATATTTGTATATGTCAAGTACATAATCTATGGTACAATGAAAAGGAATAATCTTTTAAATCATATAGTGCTTTAGAATAAATTATAGTTCTTTGGAAAATACAAGGATGCAAGTTTGGAGAACATTTTCGTCTAAGGAATACATTTGTTTAAATATGAATTTTCTTTCTTCTAAGATAAACTTTTAGTTGTTCAACATTGTATAAAAGATAAAAAAGAGTTATAAATTATATCTAAACTTACAAAAAGAGAAGAGAGGCCAAGCAAGAAGAACAAAACAGTCAAAATTATTTCTACACTTCAAACCATACAATGTAAAGTGTGCATGTTATTTTGGGAAGAAAACTCTATACTAAAAAATTTTAAACACACAAATCCAATAACTGAAATAAGATAAATTATCTCACTCCCCATAACAAAAAGATGTAAACGCACAAGTAATTCACTATAAAATGTATTTTCAAATATTTAAAACCTTTAGTACTAAAGTAGATTTTAAATATTTATAATGTATTTAAATAATCGATATTAAAAAAAAACACATTTTAATAGAAATTTACATACTTGCATAATTATATAAATTAAATTAGTAGTAAATGTTAATAATTATCAATCCATAATAAACATCAAAACATTTACATCATAATACATTTCACGTTTCTAAAATTTTAAAAATTATGAAATTAACTATCTTATCATTATTATTATTATTATAAGTTAAACATATATTCATTTTAGACAACATGGAAGAAGATTTTTATCCATGAAGGTTTATATCCACTTTATTACAGAGTTTCTTAATCTATAGATATGGTATATTACGATATCAAATGCGTAAAAAACCATAACTCTTTTCATATGAAACTTGCTCATATGATATTTTGTTAATTAATCAATTTAACTAAAATGACAAAGAAAACATAGCTACCTTCACATAAATCTTAGTCTTTGACTTGTGTATACTACTAATTTTTTCTTTTATCAAATACTTAATGGTCTTACCACAAATCTAATACTAATTAATAATGATATTAAAATTTTGGAATCCCTATTCTATATGAAAAGAAACATGTTTATCGATATAATTAAGTTTAACTTCATCTTAATTTAAGTTACCAATCACATTTGAAGTGGTTGAACATATAATTTCATATAAAGACATGCTATATATATTACTGAATATTGAAACCTAAATGAAAACATACTATATATATTATTGAGTACATATGGAAGAAAAAGAAAAATGTAAAGAGCTCTCTTGGGTCACTTCTAGTAACCTTGAAACATTAATTGTTGATAGTAAAAAGCACGGGACTAGACAGAGCTTATATATAAAGTATCTGTTGTTATGCAGTAAGATAGCTAAAATATAACTTCGGATCCAAAAAACTATATTTTTCAATTAAAAAAATAAAAATAAAACTAGTAATTCAATTCTATTGGTATTGGTATTGAAGCTAAAAAATAAATAAATAATGTTTAAAGAACAATTTAATTCTACTGGTATTAAAAAACCAAATAAAAACCGTCAATTATATTAGAAATAAAAGAATATAACCATCTCTCACATAGAAATATTAATTGAATTTGACGGCAACAAAAATCCCACCTTAAATTCAGATTCAAATTCAAACCTGAAAATTCCAAATTTGCACACACGTGGATGCTAACTACTTTGACAAGAATTTCAAGAAAAGCATCTTACAGCTTTTTTGTTATAGACGTTGTGGTAAAGTGTGATCCGCTCATTCAACGGATCACGGTGATTTTGAAATGGAATCTTCTAAGTCAACTTCTTGGATAATGAGTTGATGTCGACAAGAAGCGACCCGTCACAGGAGGGCCTTAATGAATCCCACATCAATGACATGGAAAGAAGCAAATGATTTTGGAGGTGAAAAGAAACTGACGCTACAGGGTTCAAGGTCGCGGTCATGAAGGAATGAAGCATGAATGTATTGCAGTGGGTTAGACACAGGTGAATTGTCTGAATGACTTCTCTTGAACATATCGGTGACACTGACGATGGTGGATTGGTAGCATTAACCCCAAATATGGATGGCGTGACGGACCAATGGTGAAGACCAGTGAACGGAACAACCCAACCTAGCATGGATGCGGAAGGAAAGTGTCATGTTCAAGAGCGACTTGCAACCAATAAAGTTTCTTCTTGTTTTCTTCCCAATTTTCCCCAGTCATTGCTGACCAGTACCTCTTTATTTTTGTCAAGCTTGAGGAGGATAACATATGCTTGTTCTATAATCCACCCTTCGGGTGAACCTGTT
Source organism: Pinus taeda (assembly GCA_000404065.3). Classification (NCBI taxonomy): domain Eukaryota; kingdom Viridiplantae; phylum Streptophyta; class Pinopsida; order Pinales; family Pinaceae; genus Pinus; species Pinus taeda. The sequence continues at coordinate 35,737 of APFE030656174.1, read as the reverse complement.
GCTATATTTTAATGAGCCTAGCGACAGTGAAACTCGTTCTCATCCATTTGGACGAGTTTATCTCTATTCGGTTTTAACGAGTTTAACGACAAAGGTAACTCGGTCCCTTTCAATTTTAGAGAGTCTGAAAGGAATGGAAAGGAATTTTTCGATCTTTAATCCTCCTCTATTTTTGATGAAGAGCCTGTTTCTTTCATCAATTGCAGTTGTAAGAATTTTGATGTGGATGGTTGTCTTTCATTTTGGTTTTTCTGTTTTGTATCTTTTGATCTGAAGATCAATGAGAAGGGATCAGCGAGAAGGGATGCATGGATGAAAGAAAGAAAGTCAATGTCATGAAGGGATGTATTTACAGTGCAGAAAGGTAACAAGAGAGCTGTAATACTGATATTGTATGTTTCTTGTATTTATTTGTTTCTTTGGTTTTGTTTGCATAGATTGAAGTATAATTTTTAACTGGACTGGCCTATTGTTAATGTTTTTAAATATTTATTCTTCGTTATTTCTCTATGGATATCATTAATCGCTTAAGTCTGCTATGTAGTTCAATATTTTTTTTGTCTTCTTAGTCTGCTCACAATCCTGTTAATTACTTTTAATCTTTAGTTTTATTTTGATCTTGTGGCTCTGTTCCTTCCATGTAGTTTTAGATCTTTAACCTTATTCTTTCTATGTAGTTTTCTTTAACCTAACTACTGGTAGGTTTCTTTCATCATGAATGTTACTAATTTTATGTTTCTTGAATTAAAATAGTTGAATTAGAGAAACCTCCCTTACAACTATATTTCCTCTGAGCTTCTCTGAAAGCAAAACCAAGTCCGTTCATCTCAGTTTTATTATTCCATCTCCCTTACAACTATATTTCCTCTGAGCTTCTCTCAAAGCAAAACCCAGACCGTTTATCTCAGTTTTATTATTCCGTTTTCCTTGTGGTTTCCTCGGCTCTACAGTTTCTTCTTAATTCATTTCAACCGTTATAATCTCATTGAATAAAAAATATTCACTCGATCCATTTCATTGTTTTGTGCTGCATCGTATGAGCAGAGCAATACAAACCTCCATGGGCTTCAGTTACAATTATAGTTCTATTTCCTCTGAGCCAATATTCCTCTCCAAAGTATTAAGGGGATCTGTTTTATTGTTTTATGCTACATCGTGTGATGCAGAGAAATTACAATTATAGTTCTATTTTCTCTGAGCTTTACTCTCAAAACAAACCCCAATCTTGTAATTTCAGCGAGTATTCCTGAGTTTATATTTCGTAAGATTCTAAGGATTAAACCTGGAATTTTATACTCCGCAATTTTCAACAAGATATTCCTAACTATTTAGAAAATAATAGCCAGTGATTTGCAAAGAGGTGTTCTATATAACTAGGCAGCGAAGAAATTATGATTCAATATGAGTAACAATAATGAATAATTCCCCACATCTGAAATTTAAGTATAAATCAAATATTTTGCATACCGACTTTTCTTTCATGTTTGTTGAACAATGTCCTCAGGATTTTGATTCTATAGATTATATTATTCCATAATTCTTTAATTGTTTTCCAAATAGGATTAATTTAGAATATTTATAAATTAATAAAATAGTAAACATTGTCCTTGGAGCTGGATTAGGAGAAGAAAATACAGAAATTGGAGAATTCCATAAATAAATAGAAGAATAATTTGATTTTATCTAATAATTAGTTTTTTCTAGCCTTCTAATAACTAGAATGTCAAACCACAACAAGAATAAGGTATAGAGTATTTTCAATTAATATTTTCAGTATTTTAGGTTAAATATCTCAAAGCCACCTGCCTTTACTCAGTCATAGATGTAGTTTGTATCCATCCTCTAAGCTCTGCTCTCCATGGAAACCTAATCCTTTCATTTCAGTTTTCGTTATGTTAATATATTTAACACTGTAATGATTTAGTTTTATGAGAGTGGTTTTTACTGATTTTTTTAGTTGGGCTAAATTTTGTAATTTTATTGGTCCAATTTATATCCCACCCTTTTTAGATTATTACATTTATTCATTGATTTAGTTTATCTCTATGAAAGTTTGTGGTTTTATTTAAATTGGTTTTTTACTTTTACATTTATATGTTTGTGAGTTTTATGTCTCATAAAAATATAGTTGACTTAACTTATGCCTCTCATAATCAGTTTTGGATGGGCCCTCCAATTATATTTTTATATTTTACAAATATATTTTTAATCTAGAAATATGTTTTTTGTTTATGTCTTATAAGGTATGGTACATTTAAATGTGTAGGTTATTGGATTTCTCTAAATGAATTTCAATTATATTTTTATATTTTACAAACATGTTTTTCATTTAGAAATATGTTTTTTTATTTATATCTTATAACATATGTTACATCCTCTTTTTACATTAGTATTGTGGTTAAATTCAATGTATTTTAAATTGTATATTCATACATTCGATTTATTTTAACTAAATTTTGTTATATATTTAATTTTTTATTAATGATATTTAATTTAATTTGTTTTTGAATGATTTATTTATTAATGTTGTTTAGTTTAATTTAATTTTTAAAATGATTTTCAAATTTAAATATTTAATATGTTATTTAAGTTTTGCACTATATTTATTAATGGTACAATGATGTATGATATATATATTTTTAATTAAAATAACATAATGGTACCAAAGAAAATGTTTGAATTTATATAATATAAAGTGATAATGCTCTTAATTTAATATTTATGATAAATTATATTGTAACATACATATTTTCTAAGATTGCTTTTGAATATATTTTATTAACATTTGCAACTACAATATGTATATATATAAACTCTTAGGAATCTACATTTATGTTAGACTAGGAAAGACTAAGCTAGAGTGGGCTAGGATACACTAAATTAGACTAGGCTACGAAAGGATAGAATAAGTTTAAGCTAGGGTAGGGTGGGCTAGGCTAGCCCAAAATAGGCTAGAGTAGGCTAGGCTAAGCTAGCATAGGTAGAGTGGGATATGCTAGGCTAAGTTCGAGTAGGTTAGGGTAGGTTAGGCTAAGTTAGGCTAGTCTAGGCTAAAGAAGGGTTGAGTAGGCTAGGCCAGAGTCGGTTAGGCTACACTAGAGTAGGCTAGGCTAGAGTAGGTGAGGCTACATTAGCCTAGGCTAGAGTAGTTTAGGGTGGGTTACGCTAGGTTAGGCTCAGTTAGGTTAGGCTAGAGTAGGTTAGGCTATGTTAGGTTAGGATAGAGTAGGTTAGGCTAGAGGAGGCTAGAGTAAGCTAGGATACACCAGAATAGGCTAAGGTAGGCTAGTTTAGGCTAGGCTAGAGTAGGTTAGGCTAAGTTAGGCTAGGCTAGAGTTAGGCTAGAGTAAGTAGGTTAGAGTAGTTTTGGTTAGGCTATGGTATGCTAGGTAGGGTAGGTTAGGCTAGAGTATGCTAGGTTAGACTAGGTTAGGCTAGATTAGTGTAAAGCACGCTATAGTAGGTTAGGCTAAGCTAGCATAGGCTAGGATAGGTTAGATTACGCTAGCTAGGGTAGGTTATGCTAGGCTACATTCGGCTATGTTGGGCTAGGTTAGGCTAGGTTAGGCTACGTTGGGCTAGGTTAGGAAAAGCTAGGCTAGGAAAGGTTAGGTAAGGTTAGGCCAGGTTAGGGTAGGGTAGGCTAGGATAGGCAAGGCTATGTCATGCTAGCTTAGACAAAGTTAGGCGAGGGAACGTTAGGTTGGGTTAGGTTAGGCTAGGTTAGGCTAGGTTAGGTTAGGCTAGGGTAGGTTAGGTTAGGTTAGGCTACATTAAATTATGCTAGGGTAGGCTGGAGTAGGCTAGGCTAAGCTAGTGTAGGTAGAGTGGGCTAAGGCTAGGCTAAGTTACAGTAGGTTAGGGCAGGTTGGGCTAAGTTAGGCTAGGCTAGGCTAGACAAGGCTTGAGTAGGCTAGGCTAGAGTCGGTTAGGCTATGCTAGAGTAGGCTAGGCTAGAGTAGGTGAAGCTAGGTTAGGCTAGGCTAGAGTAGTTTAGGGTGGGTTAGGATAGGCTAGGGTAGGTTAGAGTAGGTTAGGCTAGGTTAGATTAGGTTAGGTTAGGCTAGAGTAGGTTAGGATAGAGGAGACTAGAGTAGGCTAGGATACGTTAGAATAGGCTAGGGTAGGCTAGTTTAGGCTAGGCTAGAGTAGGTTAGGCTAAGTTAGGGTAGGCTGGAGTAGTTGAGGCTAGAGTAGAGTTGGGTAGGTTAACTTAGTTTAGGCTAGGCTATAGTAGGTTAGGCTAGTGTAGGCTAGGGTAGGCTAGAGTAAGTTAGGCTAGAGTAGGGTAGGTTAGGCTATAGTAAGCTAGGTTAGACTAGGTTAGGCTAGAGTAGGATAGAGTAGGCAAGGCTAGAGGAGGCTAGGCAAGGATAGGCTAGGGTAGGTTAGATTGTGCTAGCTAGGGTAGGTTAGGCTAGGCTACGATAGGCAAGGTTAGGCTGTTAGGGAAGGCTAGGCTACGAAGGCTAGGCTACGTTAGGCTATGTTGGGCTAGGTTAGGCAAGCCTAGGTTAGGAAACATTAGGTTATGTTAGGTTACGTTAGGTTAGGTTAGGATATGTCAGGTAAGGTTATGTTAGGCTAGGTTAGGCAAAGCTAGGCTAGGAATGGTTAGGTTAGGTTAGGCTAGTTTAGGCTATGCTAGGCTAGGCTAGGCAAGGTTATTCTAGTCTAGGTCAGGATAGGTTAGGTTAGGTTAGGCGAGGTTAGACTAGGTTAGGTTGGCTTAGGTTAGACTAGCTTAGATTAGACTAGCCTAGTCTAGGTTAGGCTATGTTATGTTAGGTTAGGTTAGCTAAGCTTAGGTTAGGCTAGGTTAAGCTAGCCTAGGATAGAGTAGGCTAGGTTAGGTTAGAGTAGGCTCGAGTAGACTAGGCTATGATAGAGTAGGGTAGGTTAGTTTAAGTTAGGTTAGGTTAGTCCAAGCTAGAATAGGTTAGGTTACCCTAGGTTAGGCTAGGTTAGGGTAGGCAGGAGTAGGTTAGGCTAGAGTATGCTCGGAAAGGATAGTTTAGGTTAGAGTAGGCTAGGGTGGGTTGGAGTAGTCTAGGCTAGGCTACGGTAGAGTAGGCTAGGGTGGGTTAGAGTAGTCCAGGCTAGGCTATGGAAGAGTAGGTTAGGGTGGGTCGGAGTAAGCTAGGCTAGGTTAGGCTATGATAGAGTATGGTCTACACTAGGCCTGTCTAGGTTAGAGCAGGGTCTGCGCTAGGTTAAGTTAGGTTATGCTAGATTAGTTGAGTCTAGAGTAGAGTAGGGTAGGTTAGCCTAGGTTAGGCTAGGTTAGGCTAGGCTATAGTAGGCTATGGTAGGTTAGAGTAGGATAGGCTAGAGTAGGGTATGTTAGGCTATAGTAGGCTAGATTAGAGTAGGTTAGCCTAGAGTAGGCTAGAGTAGGCTAGGCTAGAGGAGGCTAGGCTAGGCTAGGTTAGGATAAAGCATGTTAGAATAGGTAAAGCTAGGCTAGAGTAGGCTAGGGTATGTTAGGTTAGGTTAGGCTAGGGTGGGTTAGTCTAGGTTATGTTAGGCAAGACTACGTTAGGCTAGGTGAGGAAAGAATAGGTTAGGAAAGGTTAGGTTAGTTTAGGCGAGGTTAGGTAAGGTTAGGTTAGGTTAGGCAAGGCTATGTTAGGCAAGGTTACACAAGGCTAGGCTAGACAATTTTAGGTTAGGTTAGGGTAGGTTAGGGTAGGCTAGGTAAGGCTAGTCTAGTCTATGTTAGGCTAGGTTAGGTTAGGTTAGGTTAGACTAGGCTAGGCTAGGTTAGGTTAGGCTAGCCTAGTTTAGGTTACGCTAGGTTATGTTAGGTTAAGTTAGCTTAGCTTAGCTTAGGTTAGATTAAGCTAGCCTAGGATAGAGTAGGCTAGTTTATGCTATACTACGCTCGAGTAAGCTAGGCTATGATACAATAGGGTAGGTTAGTTTAGGTTAGGCTAGGTTAGGGTAGGAGAGGGTAGGTTAGGCTAGAGTAGGATAGGCTAGGCTAGGTTAGCTTAGAGTAGGCTACGGTAGGGTAGGCTACGGTAGGTGGGAGTAGTCTATGCTAGAGTAGGCAAGGCTAGAGTAGGGGCTACGCTAGGTACACCTAGGTTAGAGTAGGCTACAGTAGTTTAAGGTATAATAGGCTAGAGTGGGTTAGGCTAGGCTATAGTAGGGGCTACGCTAGGTTCACCTAGGTTAGAGTAGGCTAGAGTGGTCTAGGTTATAGTTGGCTACAATGGGCTAGGCTAGTTTAGAGTAGGCTAGAATAGGCTATGCTAGAATAGCATAAACTAGGATAGAGTAGGTTAGGGTTGGCTAGGATAGGGTAGGTTAGGGTTGGCTAGGATAGAGTAAGGTAGAGTAGGATATGGTAGAGTAGGCTAGAGTAGGTTGCAGTAGTCTACGCTAATAAAGGCTAACCTAGGGGCTAGGCTAGTCTAGAATGGGCTAGAGTAGGCTAGGCTATGTTAGGCCAGTCTAGAGTAAGGTACAGTAGGATATGCTAGAGTAGGCTAGAGTAGGTTGCAGTAGTCTAGAATAATATAGGCTAGCCTAGGGGCTATGCTAGTCTAGAATGGGCTAGAGTAGGCTAGGCTATGTTAGGCTAGTGTAGAGTAGGCTAGAGTAAGCTAGGCTAGTCTAGGTTAGGCTAGAGTAGGCTAGTTTAGGCTAGGCTAGAGTAGGCTAGGAAAGGCTAGGCTTGGCTAGCGTAGGGTAGGAAAGGCTAGGTGAAGCTAGGCTAGACTAGGTTAGGCTACACTAGATTAGGAAAGGTTAGGCCATAGTAGGCTAGGGTTTAGGCGAGGCTAGCTATGGGTGGGCTAGAGTCGGCTAGGCTAGGCTCAAGTAGTGTAGGCTAGGATAGAGTAGACTAGGTTAGAGTAGGCTAGGCTAGATTAGATTAGGCTAAAGTAGGATAAACTAGGCTAAAGTAGGTTAGGATAGACTAGGCTAGGCTAGGCTAGGAAAGGCTAGAGTAGGGTAGGTTATGCTAGGTTACACTAGGCAAGAGTAGGTTAAGCTAGGTAAGGCTAGGTTAGGCTAGTGTAGGCTAGAGTAGTCTAGGCTAGAGTACGTTAGGCTAGATTAGGCTATAGTAGGTAAGGCTAGGGTAGGCTGGCTAGAGTAGAGTAGGGTAGGTTAGGTTACATTACGTTATGCTAGAATAGGCTAGAGTAGGTTAAGCTATGCTTGAGTAGGCTATACTAGGCTAGTTTAGCATATGATAGAGTAGGTTAGGTTAGGTTAGGCGAGAGTAGGTTAGGCTAGGTTAGGCTAGGCTACATTAGTTTATGCTAGAATACAGTAGGTTAGGTTAGTCTACTTTAGGATATTAGGGTTTATGGTTTATGGTTTAGAGTTTATCACACTTTCATAAATGTATTCAATAAACTCTTAAATGCAAGTTATAAAACGGTCTTTAAAATGTTATAAAACACTTAGGGTTTAGGGTTTAGGCTATAAGGTTTATAACGCTTCAGTAAATGATTTTAGTAAACATGTAAATAAATGTTACATAACACTTTTTAAAATGCTATGAAATGCTTAAGATTTAGGGTATACGATATAGGGGATAGGTTTTAGGGTTTGGTGTTTACGGGTTAGGGTTTAGAACACTTTAGTAAATCCTTTTAATAAAGACTTAAATGAAAGTTACAAAACACTTTTTAAAATGTTATAAAATGCTTAGGGTATATGTTTTAGGTTTTAGGGTTTTGGGTTTAGGGTTTAGAGTTTAGGGTTTAGGATTTATAACACCTTATTAAAATATTTTAATAGACAATTAAATAAATGTTACAAAAGGATTTTTAGAATATTATAAAATGCTTAGGGTTTAGGATTTATAAGGCTTTAGTAAATGCTTATACTAAACACTCAAGTAAAAGTTACAAAACACTTTTTAAAATGTTATAAAATGCTTAGGGTTTAGGGTTAAGTGTTTCAGGTTTAGAAGACTTTAGTAAATGCTCTGAATAAAGACTTAAATTAATGTTCAAAATGTTTCTAAAATGTTATAAAATGCTTAGGGTTTAGTGTCTAGATTTTGAGTTTAGAGTTTAGGGTTTAGGCTTTATAACACTTTTATAAATGCTTTTAATAAAAACTTAAATAAAAGTTACAAAACAATTTTAAAAATGCTATAAAATGCTTAGGGTTTAGCGTTTAGAGATTAGGGTTTAAGGTTTAGGGTTTAGATTTTACATTTAGGGTGTAGGGTTTTTAGTTTACAGTTTAGGGTTTAGGGTTTTGCGTTTAGAGTTTAGGGGTTAGGGTTTAGTGTTTAAATACATTAGTAAATTATTTTAATTAAAAGTTAAATAAAAACTACAAAACACTTTTTAAAATGTTATATAATGCTTAGGGTTTAGGGTTTATTATTTAGGGTTTGGGGTTTAAGGTTTAAGGTTTAAGTTTTAGGGTTTAGGTTTTATGATTTAGGGTTAGGGTTTCGTGTTTAGCATTTATGGTTTAGGGTTTATATGAATTTAGTAAATGCTTTTTAAAATGTTCAAAACACTTTTTCAAAAGGCTTTTGAAAATTTTATAGAATGCTTAGGGTTTAGGATTTGGGATTTAGGAATTAAGGCTCAGGGTATAGGTTTTAGGGTTTGATGCTTGGGGATTAGTGTTTAAGTTTTAGGTTGTATAACACTTTACTAAATTCTTTTAATAAACACTCAAATAAAAGTTACAAAATGATATTTAAAACGTTATAAAATGTTTAGGGTTTAGGCTTTAGACTTAAGGTTCTAGGGTTTGGGGTTGGGGTTTGGGATTTAGGGTTTAGGGTTTAAGGTTTATAACACTTTAGTAAATTATTTTAATAAACACTTTAATAAAAGTTACAAAATAGTTTTTAAAATGTTATAAAATGCCTAGGTTTTAGGGTTTACCTTGTAGTCTTTAGGCTTTCGTGCTTACGGTTTAGAGTTTAGGGTTTATATAACTTTAGTAAATTCTTTTAATAAACGCTTAAACAAAAGTTACATCTATTTTTAAATGTTGTAAAATTCTTAGGATTTAGGGTTTATGGTGTAGATTTTATAACACTTTAGTAAATGTTGTAAATTAATATTTAAATAAAGGTTACAAAACACCTTTTTAAATGTTGTAAATTTCTTATGGTTTAGGGTTTAGGGTTTTGTGTTTAGGGTTTGGTGTTTATAACACTTTAGTAAATGCTTTTAATAAACACTTAGAAAAAACTTTAAACATGATTTTTAAACTAGTATAAAATGCTTAGGCTTTATGGTTTAGGGCTTAGGGTTTGGGGTTTAGTGTTTATTGTTTACGGCTTAGCGTTTATCACAATTTAGTAAAAAAATTTAATAAACACTTAAATAAAAGTTAAAAAAACACTTTTAACATTTTTATGAAATACTTAGCGTTTTGAGTTTAGAGTTTTTGGTTTGGGGTTTGTGGTGTAGGGTTCACGGTTTAAGGTTTATAATGCTTTAAATAAAAACTTAAACAAAAGATAAAAAACAACTTTTAAAATGTTAGAAAATCCTTAGGGTTTAGGGTTTAGGGTTTGGGGTTTCAAATTTAGGGTTTATAACACTATAGTAAATTCTTTTAATAAACACTCAAATAAAAGTTAGAAAACACTTTTTAAGGTGTTATAAAATGCTTAGGGTTTGAGGTTTAGGATTTCGGGTTTAGGGTTTAGGATTTAGGGTTTGGATTTTATGGTTTAGTATTTATGGTTTAGGATTTATGGGTTATGGTTTATGGTTTATAACACTTTAGTAAGTACTTTCTGGTTTGTGGTTTAAGGTTTAGGGTTTAGGTTTACGATTTACGTTTAGGGTTTATAACACTTTAGTAAATTATTTTAATAAAGACTTAAATAAAAGATACACAACATTTTTTAAAAGGTTATAAAATGCTTAGGGTTTAGGTTTTCGGGTTTCTAGTTTGGGTTTTAGGGTTTAGCATTTCAGGTTTCAGATTTATAAGACTTCAATAAACTCTTTTAATAAACACATAAATAAAAGTTAGAAAATTCTTGGTGAATTTTTTTTTAATTCTTAAGGTTTAGTGTTTAGGGTTTAGTGGTTATAACACTTTAGTAAATGATTCTAACAAAAATTTAAAAAAGTTACAAAAAGATTTTTAAAATTTTATAACATGGTTAGGGTTTAGGGTTACAGTTTAGGGTTTCAATTTTAGTGTTTGGGATTTATAACACTTTAGTAAATGCTTTTAATAGGGACTTGAAAAAAAGTTACAAAACACTTGTTAAAATGTTATAAAATTCTTAGGGTTTAGGGTTTAGGCTTTCAAATGTTATAAAATGCTTAAGGTTTAGGGTTTAGTGTATAGGTTTAGGGCTTAGGGTTCGGGGTTTGGGATTTAGGGTTTAGGTTTTATGGTTTGTAACACTTTAGTAAATTATTTTAATAAACATTTAAATAAAAGTTACAAAACACTTTTTTAAATGTTATAAAATGCTTAGGGTTTAGGGTTTAGGGTTTGGGGTTTAGGGTTGAGGGTTTAGTGTTTATGATTTAGGGTTTATGTTTTATTGTTTAGGGTTTAGGGTTTATAACACTTTAGTAAGTGCTTTTAATGAACACTTAAAAAAAGTTACAAAATTCTTTTTAAAATGTTATAAAATGTTTAGGTTTTTGGGTTTAGGGTTTTGGGTTTAGGGTTTAAGGTTTATGGTTTAGGGTTTGGGGTTTAGGGTTTAAGGTTTAGGGTTTAGGGTTTATCACACTTTATTAAATTCTTTTAATAAACACTTAAATAAAACATACAAATCACTTTTTAAAAGGGTATAAAATGCTTTGGGTTTAGGTTTTAGGGTTTGGGTTTTAGGGTTTAGTGTTTAGGGTTTAGGGTTTACGTTTTATAACACTTTAATAAATTCTTTTAATAAACACTTAAATAAAAGTTACAAAATTCTTCATAAATCGTTTTAAAATTCTTAGGGTTTAGGGTTTATAACTCTTCGGTAAATTCATTTAATAAACACTTATAAAAATTTACAAAATGATTTTTAAAATGTTATAAAACGCTTAGGGTCTAGGGTTTAGGGTTTAGTGTTTGGGATTTATAATACTTTAGTAAATTTTTTTAATAGGAACTTAAAAAGAAGTTACAAAACGCATGTTAAAACGTTATAAAATTCTTAGGGTTTAGGCTTTAAAATGTTATAAAATGCTTAGGGTTTATGGTTTAGGGTTTATAAAACATCAGTAAATTCTTTTAATAAACACCTAAAAAAAGTAACAAAACACTTCGTAAAATGCTATAAATTACTTAGGGTTTAGAGTTTAGGGTTTCAAGTTTGGGGTTTTAAATGTTATAAAATGCTTAGTGTTTAGGGTTGAGGGTTTAGGATTTGTAACAATTTAATAATTTATTTAATAAAAACTTAGGAAAAAGTTACAAAAGTCTTGTTAAAACTGCACTAAGTGCTTAGGGTTTATGGTTTAAAATTTTATAAAATGCATAGGATTTAGTATTTATGGTTTATAAGGCTTTAGTAAACGCTTTTAATAAATGCTTAAAAAAACTTACAAAATTCTTTTTAAAATGCAAAAAGATGCTTAGTTTTTGGGTTTGATGGTTTAGCGTCTAGGGTTTAAAACACCTATGTAAATGCCTTTAATAAACACTTGAAAAAAGGTTACAATATGCTTTTTAAAATGTTGTTAAATGCTTAGTTTTTTTGGGTTTAGGGTCAAGGGCTTAAAACACTTTTGTAAATGCTTTTAATAAACACTTGAAAAAAAGTAACACAACACTTTTTAAAATGTTATAAAATTTCTCATGGTTTAGGGTTTAAAATTTTATAAAATGCTTAGGGTTTAGGGTTTAGCGATTAGGGTTTAAGGTTTAGGGTTTAGAGTTTACATTTAGGGTTTAGGGTTTTCAGTTTACACTTTAGGGTCTAGGGTTTGGCATTTAGAGTTTAGGGGTTATGGTTTATGGTTTATAACACATTATTTATTTCTTTTGATAAAATGTTATAAATTACTTAGGGTTTATAACACATTAGTTATTTCTTTTGATAAAATGTTATAAATTACTTATGGTTTAGAGTTTATAGTTTCAGGTTTGGGGTTTAAAATATTATAAAATTATTACGGTTTGGGGTTGAGGGTTTAGGATTTCTAACAATTTAGTAATTTATTTTAATGAAAACTTAGAAAAAAGTTCACAAAAATCTTGTTAGAACTACACTAACTCCTTAGGGTTTAGGGTTTAAAATTTTATAAAATGCATAAGATTTAGTGTTGATAGTTTATAACCTTTAGTAAATGTTTTTAATAAATTCTTAATAAACTTACAAAACGCTTGTTAAAACGTTATAAAATTCTTAGGGTTTAGGCTTTAAAATGTTATAAAATGCTGAGGGTTTAGGGTTTAGGGTTTATAAAACATTAGTAAATTCTTTTAATAAACACCTAAAAAAGGTAACAAAACATTTGGTAAAATGTTATAAATTACTTAGGGTTTAGAGTTTAGGGTTTCAAGTTTTGGGGTTTAAAATGTTATAAAATTCTTAGGGTTTAGGGTTGAGGGTTTAGGATTCGTAACAATTTAGTAATTTATTTTAATAAAAACATAGGAAAAAGTTACAAAAGTCTTGTTAAAACTGCACTAAGTGCTTACGGTTTATGGTTTAAAATTTTATAAAATGCATAGGATTTAGTGTTTATGGTTTATAAGGCTTTAGTAAATGCTTTTAATAAACGATTAAAAAAACTTACAAAAATTCTTTTTAAAATGCAAAAAGATGCTTAGTTTTTGCGTTTTAGGGTTTAGGGTCTAGGGTTCAAAACACCTCTATAAATGCCTTTAATAAACACTTGAAAAAAAGTTACAAAATGCTTTTTAAAATGTTATTAAATGCTTAGATTTTTTGGTTTAGGGTTTAGGGTTTAGGGTTTAGGGTCAAGGGTTTAAAACACTAACAAAACACTTTTTAAAATGTTATAAAATTATCATGGTTTAGGGTTTAGGGTTTAAAACATTATAAAATGCTTATGGTTTAGGGTTTAGCGATTAGGGTTTAAGGTTTAGGGTTTAGAGTTTACATTTACGGTTTAGGGTTTTGAGTTTAAAGTTTAGGGTCTAGGGTTTGGCGTTTAGAGTTTAGTGGTTAGGGTTTAGGGTTTATAACATGTTAGTCATTTCATTTGATAAAAAGTTAAATAAAACTAAAAAACACTTTTTAAAATGTTATAAAATGCTTAGGGTTTAGGGTTTATGATTTAAGGTTTGGGGTTTAACGTTTAAGGTGTAAGTTTTAGGGTTTAGGGTTTATGATTTAGGGTTTGGGGTTTAACGTTTAAGGTGTAATTTTTAGGGCTTAGGTTTTATGATTTAAGGTTAGGGTTTGGTGTTTAGAATTTAGGGTTTAGGGTTTCTATGAATTTAGTAAATGCTTTTTAAAATGTTCAAAACACTTTTTTAAAACAGTTTTGAAAATGTTATAGAATGCTTAAGGTTTAGGATTTGGGATTTAGGGATTAAGGTTTAGGGTATAGCTTTTAGGGTTTGATGTTTGGGGTTTAGTGTTTAGGTTTTAGGTTGTGTAACACTTTAGTAAATTATTTTAATGAACACTTAAATAAAAATTACAAAATGATTTTTAAAATTTGAAATGTTTAGGGTTTACGCTTTAGACTTAAGGATCTAGGGTCTGTTGTTGGGATTTGGGATTTAGGGTTTATGGTTTAAGGTTTATAATGCTTTAGTAAATGGTATTAATAAACACTTGAATAAAAGTTACAAAATATTTTTTAAAATGTTGTAAACTTCCTAGGTTGTAGGGTTTAGGGTTCATGTTTAGGGTTTATGGTTTAGGGTTTATATAACTTTAGTAAATTCTTTTAATAAATGCTTAAACAATGGTTATATTTCTTTTTAATTGTTTTAAAATGCTTAGGATTTAGGGTTTAGGGTGTATGTTTTATAATGCTTTAGTAAATGTTGTAAATTAATATTTAAATAAAGTATCAAAACTCTTTTTAAAATGTTGTAAATTTCTTATGGTTTAGGGTTTAGGGTTTAGGTTTCTGGGTTTAGGGTTTTGTGTTTAGGGTTTAGGGTTTATAACACTTTGTTAAGTTCTTTTAATAAACACTTAAATAAAAATTAAAAATTTATTTTTAAACTAGTATAAAATGCTTAGGGTTTATGGTTTAGGGCTTAGGGTTTGGGGTTTAGGGTGTTTTGTTTAAGGTTTAGGGCTTAGGGTTTATCAAAATTTAGTAAATGTTTCTAATAAATAATAAAATACAAGTTAAAAACCACTTTTAAAATTGTTACGAAATACTTAGGGTTTAGGGTTTAGAGTTTTGGGTTTAGGGTTTTGGGTGTAGGGTTTAGGGTTTAAAGTTTATAACACTTTAAATAAACACTTAATAAAATCTACAAAACAATTTTTAAAATGTTATAAAATTCTTAGGGTTTAGGGTTTAGGGTTTCGAGTTTCAAATTTAGGGTTTATAACACTTCAGTAACTTCTTTTCATAAACACTTAAATAAAAGTTACAAAACACTTTTTAAGTTGTTATAAAATGCTTAGGGTTTGGGTTTTATGGTTCAGGGTTTAGGGTTTGGATTTTATGGTTTAGGATTTATGGGTTAGGGTTTAGGGTTTATAACACTTTAGTAAGTGCTTTGAGGTTTGTGGTTTAAGGTTTAGGTTTTAGTTTTAGGGTTTATAAAACTTTAGTAAGTTCTTTTAATAAAAATTTAAATAAAATATACAAAACACTTTTTTAATGGTTATAAAATACTTATGGTTTAGGTTTTGGGGTTTCTATTTTGAGTTTTAGGGTTTAACGTTTAGGGTTTAGGATTTATAACACTTCAATAATTTTTTTTATGAAACACTTGAATAAAAGTTTCAAAATGCCTCATGAAATGTTTTTAATTCTTAGGGTTTAGTGTTTAGGGTTTAGGGGTTATAACACTTTAGTAAATGATTTTAATAAACACTTGAAAAAGTTACAAAAAGTTTTTTAAAATGTTATAACATGCTTAGGGTTTATGGCCTAGGGTTTTAGGTGCACTCTCTCCTCTTCTCTTTGTGTTCTATAAAGATTGGTGGAAACTCATTCTTTGGCATGTTGGATTCTTTTTACATAGGTTACAAGAGCTCTATGCCTTCTTCCTTCTTCCATTCTAGACTTGACAGCATCTTCCACTATTGCACACTAGAGATTGACAAGGCAGTGTGTGATGTGTTCACGCATGTGATCTATTCTTTGTCTCTTGATTACTATATCAGATGGATTTGACTATGATTTATTTTAGCTCTTTAGGTTTGTGTTGTAGTAGCACATGTGCAATCATGTTCCAAGGATCTTGTTTGTCATTACCATGCACTTACTTTGAATTTTTCTTTCACTTAGGGCAGATATTCCTTCAATTTTTCCATATAATCACTGTTATAATTTTGGTTAAGAAACTAATCTCAACCCTTATACTCCATTTCACTGTTTGGTCACTGATCTTCAGTGCTTTTGGGTGCTTAGATAGTAGCTAAAGTTTGCTGATCCAATTTGGTTTTTGTTGTCATGTCGAATGTTGATTGTGCCAACAAAGGGAACCAACCGGATCGCATACCCCAATTAGATATGCGTTCATTTTGATTGGCTAGTTCCAACGGGTTTTAAAGGATCCCGTAAACTGTTATAGGTGTTTAAAGATTGCTTCTTGGAGGAAGACTTCAATTAAATCAACAAAAGGAACAGCTAACCTATATGCACTAAGCTCTACCTATACTGATTCTACCCACTTGTTTTAATCTTAATTATTCTAACCTATCTTGTAGGAGCATAATGAAAAGAGATTAAACATAATATATAGATTCCATGTCCAAATGAATCAATTACTGAGTTAACTCATGGACAAGGTTGTATTTAAGCTTAGTTGAAATCTAATTATTCATACAAGAATACACATTCTTATTTACAAATAAAACTTGCAACTCATGTTTAATATAGCTTCGAATCGGATATTGCTCATGAGTTAACCATGATAATGAATTATATTCAAATAACCAAGACTAGTCATAAGTTGTCTGTTATCACTATGAACAAAAACAAAACATATATATCCTAATGCTAGTCACAACACCCTGATTCCAAACATGAAAGAAAAAGGAAAATGAATCTGAAAAAGGCTTCTTCTCGACTCAAACGGTCTTCTTTATTAGCATAATAAAATTGACCCCTCTTCCGCCAAAAAAAATTCCTTTTCCTCTATCCAGAGGTGATACTTATTGAGAAAGAGAATTGAATGTCGGTTTCTCCTGACCTTTGACCTTCCCTCTTCCTTTCCATATTCAAATTAAAATAAGCAAAATGAAATGATTAATGAAACAACGAACACATTGAAGCCATTTCTACTGGATCGCTGTATTTATTGAAGAAAAATGAATGGATGTCAGTAGAAAGAGGAATGATTGGATGCCATCCCTTTGCACATGTATTGGCTGAATGTTACTCCTTTTTATTCCTTGAAGGCAAATGTACACAGTGCACTCATTTTTTGACATCTGGCTCGATTTAAGGTGTGTCCGGAGGTAATAATTACTTGATTCAATGTGTTCATACATTTCTTCGATAGATTGCAAGGTAGAGTGTTGTGTGCTTGTTTCCATCCATCGAGCCATATCAAACTTGCACAGATCCAGTAGACAAAGGCGTTTTTCTGGGATCCATAGAACACTGTATATATGAAACAAATCTTTGATCTTGTACCTCCTTTTCTTGGACAAGTATTTCAGGATGTAAGATCCTTTTACAAGTTAGTAGTTGCAATTGAAAGCTCTGTTACAAGAGTGGAAGGGCTGGAGGGAGGATAATCAACAAGAAATCACCGTAGTTTATTGCGTAGCTCCCCAGTATGTATGCCTTCCCTCTTTCTTGTAATAAATTCCTTTGTTTCAGCTAGGTCTCATTTGCATCCTTTCCTTGTATCCATTCCTGATGCTTATGCATCAACTTGTTGACCTTGCTTTTCTTCTCTTGGTCCTTACCTACAGAAATAATTAACATTAGCTATGATTATGAGAGATATGATAGAAAATCCTAAAACAAACCTTACCTTCATAAAAACTTTCATAAAGATAGAGACTTTGCAACTGGGGGTTATATGAGTCCTTTCAACTCTAAATCTCAAGAGGGCACGATGATTTTTTGGGGATTGATGATTAAAATTGGATTGCAACCATAATTAATAAACCATTGAACCGTTCAAATTTGAGGAAATAATTCCATCTGACAACTATGATTATCATTCGGAGAGATGAGAGATCAAACTTCTCAAGGGACCCATTCATATTTACCCTAGAGCAGGTTTTAATAGGGTGGTGGTTGTGGCCAAAACAAGCTCTAAAAGTGTTGTTCCCTGGAGGGAACAACGAAACTCAAAAAAAATCAAAAAGGTGTTGTTCCTTTTAGGGAACAACAACTGTTCCTTGGAGGGAACAACAAAAACAATCCAAAAAGGTGTTTTTCCTTTTAGGGAACAACAACTATTCCTTGGAGGCAACAACAAAATAACTCCAAAAAGGTGTTGTTCCTTTTAGGGAACAACAACTGTTCCCTAGAGGTTATAGTAAAAACACTTCAAAAATGTGTTGTTCCTTTTAGGGAACAACAAAAACACTTGAAAGTGGTTGTGGCCACAACAGTTTCATACACAGATTTTATTCTTTAGAAACAACATGCACAAACCCTAGGGGCATCCCCCTAGAATTGGAAGAACACTATTCCAAATGGAGAAGCATGTAGAGGTGATAGGGTTAGATAGCCAATACTTATTATGCTGATCTATTTGTTCTTTAGTTCAGATTTGTACGATAAGATCATAAGAATATGATAAAGAAAATAAAATCATACCAACAATGCAAGGAGTGCCAAGAAAAGAAAATGACAAATAAATAACAGTTGTCCCATGCTTGTTATTACTAATAAATACAAATACAATATATAATTGGTTCTAAGGTGAATATGCATTCAAAAAAGAGATCAATTCTCACAAGGATAACACTCAGCTAGGAATTTTATAATCAATGAGATGATCCATATGATCTCTGAAACATCAAATGACTTTTAACTATGTACCATGAACTGGAGTGTAAGAACTTTCCCAAGGATAACACTGGGCTGGAACTTCAATAGTCAAGAAGATATGATCAATACGATCTTGTAATATCAATGGATTTTTAAGTATGTACTAAAAGGTAAAATCTTTGCCACATGAGAGTTTACACCTACAAAAATTTATATTTGGAACCTTTAAAATAATATTGTTTATGCTAAGCACTCTCTAGGGCTAAGGCATGGTCTTATCATCCAACCTTCATACACTCACAAACACTAGGTGTATGCCCTTAGAATTCCCTGTGATCATATTTTAGTGGTCTTCCAAAATATCTAGATTGAGATAACTCATCACCTCCAGTGGCATAATATGGCTTGCTAGTGATGCCACTTACAAGAACCACAGTTGGAGAAGCATCTCATTTTCCGATGCCTTCTCTAATATTAGATCAAAAGTAAATACCACTGCCTATTTAGGGACTTGAGGAGCTCCCTTACACTGAGTAGAAATGTCTTGCCTTCTTCATGGGGAAGTATATGAACATAGACCTCAGGCTCTACACATCCTTTCAATGGGATAACCTCATACTTTGTGGTTACCCTGCTTGATAGGGGGACAAATAACAGGCATAGATTAAGTAGACACATCATCTCTAGGAGGTCCCAAAGTTACTCTCTTCCCACCCAACTCACCACCCCTCGCGGGTTGTTTGAGTAGGGAGGCTTGCATTAGATATTTCTTCCTGGACATTGGGAGCATTAAGCTTCCTCAATATTGTGATTCCCCGAAGACCATATAGCCAGGGAAATTCAACTTTGACCACTACTAGGAGGATGTCCATTGCAAAACATTAGTGCATTGACCCCTTCAAAATTAATGATGACTCTAATGAGAAGCCTATATCAAGGCCCCCTCTCTTGTTCTCAGCAGCCAACATCAAGTCCAATAGGGCTTGACATTCGTTATTTTGTGTCAGCACCAGGACTTTGTATTTGCACCTTATTTTATTTTAAATATTTTCTCATATAACTACTTAGCACTTTTCTCTCTATTTTGATTGAGTAGTTGATTTCACGCTCCCACATTGTACTCACACTGGACCTTTAATAAAATCATAATATATCTTTTTTACAAATCAATGGTCATGTTCATCATTGGCAAGAAACATAAATAATATGATCTAACCAAACTTACAATAATATCTTGGAACTCAGAAATATTTCAATATTTATTTCCATAAACGAAACATTTTTTATTAATGGTACAATGATGTATGATATATATATTTTTAATTAAAATAACATAATGTACAAAGAAAAATGTTTGAATTTATGTAATATAAAGTGATAATGCTCTTAAATTTAAATATTTATGATAAAATTAAATTGTAACATAAATATTTTTTAAGATTGCTTCTGAATATATTTTATTAACATTTTCAACTACAATATGTATATATATAAACTCTTAGGAATCTACATTTATGTTACACTAGGCAAGACTAAGCTAGAGTGGGCTAGGATAGACTAAATTAGACTAGGCTATGAAAGGGTAGAATACGTTTAAGATAGGGTAGGGTGGGCTAGGCTAGCCGAGAGTAGGCTAGAGTAGGCTAGGCTAAGCTAGCATAGGTAGAGTGGGCTAGGCTAGGCTAAGTTCGAGTAGGCTAGGGTAGGTTAGGCTAAGTTAGGCTAAGCTAGGCTAAAGAAGGCTTGAGTAGCCTAGGCCAGAGTCGGTTAGGCTACACTAGAGTAGGCTAGTCTAGAGTAGGTGAGGCTACGTTAGCCTAGGCTAGAGTAGTTTAGCGTGGGTTATGCTAAGTTAGGCTCGGTTAGGTTAGGCTAGAGTAGGTTAGGCTATGTTAGGTTGGGATAGAGTAGGTTAGGCTAGAGGAGGCTAAAGTAAGCTAGGATATGCTAGAATAGGCTAGGGTAGGCTAGTTTAGGCTCGGCTAGAGTAGGTTAGGCTAACTTAGGCTAGGCTAGAGTTGTTGAGGCTAGAGTAGAGTAGGGTAGGTTAAGCTAGTTTAGGCTAGGCTAGAGTAGGCTAGAGTAAGTTAGGCTAGAGTAGGGTAGGTTAGGCTATAGTATGCTAGGTTAGACTAGGTTAGAACATAGTAGACTAGAGTAGGCCAGAGTAGGTTAGGCTAAGCTAGCGTAGGCTAGGATAGGTTAGATTACGCTAGCTAGGGTAGGTTAGGCTAGGCTACATTAGGCTACGTTGGGCTAGGTTAGGCTAGGTTAGGCTATGTTGGGCTAGGTTAGGCTAGGTTAGGCTACGTTGGGCTAGGTTAGGCAAAGCTAGGCTAGGAAAGGTTAAGTAAGGTTAGGCCAGGTTAGGCTAGGTTAGGCTGGGATAGGCAAGGCTATGTCAGGCTAGCTTATACAAAGCTCGGCCAGGGAACGTTAGGTTAGGTTGGGTTAGGCTAGGTTAGGCTAGGTTAGGTTAGGCTAGGGTAGGTTAGGTTAGGTTACAGTAGGCTGGAGTAGGCTAGGCTAAGCTAGTGTAGGTAGAGTGGGCTAGGCTAGGCTAAGTTACAGTAGGTTATGGCAGGTTGGGCTAAGTTAGGCTAGGCTAGGCTAGAGAAGGCTTGAGTAGGCTAGGCTAGAGTCGGTTAGGCTATGCTAGAGTAGGCTAGGCTAGAGTAGGTGAGGCTAGGTTAGGCTGGGCTAGAGTAGTTTAGGGTGGGTTAGGGTAGGCTAGGGTAGGCTACATTAGGTTAGGCTAGGTTAGCATAGGCTAGGTTAGGCTAGAGTAGGTTAGGATAGAGGAGACTAGAGTAGGCTAGGCTACACTAGAATAGGCTAGGGTAGGCTAGTTTAGGGTAGGCTAGAGTAGGTTAGGCTAAGTTAGGGTAGGCTAGAGTAGTTGAGGCTAGAGTAGAGTAGGGTAGGTTAACTTCGTTTAGGCTAGGCTAGAGTAGGTTAGGCTAGTGTATGCTAGGTTAGGCTAGAGTAGGCTAGAGTAGGGTAGGTTAGGCTATAGTAAGCTAGGTTAGACTAGGTTATGCTAGAGTAGGCTAGAGTAGGAAAGGCTAGAGGAGGTTAGGCAAGGCGAGATTAGGCTAGAGCTCGCTAGAGCAGGTTAGGCTAAGCTAGCATAGGCTACCTATATAGGTGGGAGTAGTCTATGCTAGAGTAGGCAAGGCTATGGTAGGGGCTACGTTAGGTCCACCTAGGTTAGAGTAGGCTAGAGTAGTCTAAGGTATAATATGCTAGAGTGGGTATGGCTAGGCTATAGTAGGGGCTACGCTAGGTTCACCCAAGTTAGAGTAGGCTAGAGTGGTCTAGGGTATAATTGGCCAGAGTGGGCTAGGCTAGTATAGAGTAGGCTAGAATAGGCTATGCTAGAATAGCGTAAGCTAGGATAGAGTAGGTTAGGGTTGGCTAGGATAGAGTAAGGTAGAGTAGGATATGCTAGAGTAGGCTAGAGTAGGTTGCAGTAGTCTAGGCTAATATAGGCTAGCATAGGGGCTAGGCTAGTCTAGAATGGGCTAGAGTAGGCCAGGCTATGTTAGGCTAGTCTAGAGTAGGCTAGAGTAAGCTAGGCTAGTCTAGGCTAGGTTAGAGTAGGCTAGGAAAGGCTAGGCTTAGCTAGGGTAGACTAGGAAAGGCTAGGTGAAGCTAGGCTAGAGTAGGTTAGGCTACACTAGATTAGGATAGGTTAGGCCATAGTAGGCTAGGGTTTAGGCTAGGCTATCTATGGGTGGGCTAGAGTCGGCTAGGCTAGAGTAGACTAGGTTAGAGTAGGCTAGGCTAGACTACACTAGGCCAAAGTAGGCTAAACTAGGCTAAAGTAGGTTAGGCTAGACTAGACTAAGCTAGGCTAGGCTAGGCTAGGAAAGGCTAGAGTAGGGTAGGCTACGCTAGGTTAGACTAGGCAAGAGTAGGTTAAGCTAGGTAAGGCTAGGTTAGGCTAGTGTAGGCTAGAGTAGTCTAGGCTAGAGTAGGTTAGGCTAGATTAGGCTAGAGTAAGTTAGGCTAGGGTAGGCTGGCTAGAGTACAGTAGGGTAGGTTAGGTTATGTTACGTTACACTAGAGTAGGCTAGAGTAGGTTAAGCTATGCTTGAGTAGGTTAGACTATGCTAGTTTAGCATAGGATAGAGTAGGTTAGGTTAGGTTAGGTGAGAGTAGGTTAGGCTAGGTTAGGCTAGGCTACAGTAGTTTATGCTAACATATAGTAGGTTAGGTTAGTCTAATTTAGGATAGGTTAGGATAGGATAGACTAGGTTACCCTTGGGTATAATATGCAAGGGTATACTAGGATAGAATGGGCTAGGCTAGGCTAGAGTAGGATAGCTTAGAGTAGGATAAGCTAGGATAGAGTAGGTTAGGCTTGGCTAGGCGAGAGTTAGGTAGAGTGGACTATGCTAGAGTAGGCTAGAGTAGGTTAGAGTAGTCTAGGCTAGAGTAGGCTAGCCTAGACTAAGGTGGGCTAGACTAGGGTAGGCTAGCCTAGGGTAGGCTAGACTAGGGTAAAGTGGGCTAGAGTAGGAAATTTTATGTTAGGCTATGCTAGAGTAGGCTAGAGTAGGATAGGCTAGTGTAGGCTAGGCAAGAGTAGGCTAGGCCAGGCTAGGCCTGGCTAGCGTAGAGTAGGCAAGATTAGGTTAAGCTAGGCTAGAGTAGGTTAGGCTACACTAGATTAGGCTAGGCTAGGCCATAGTAGGCTAGGGTCTAGGCTAGGCTAGGATAGGCTTGGCTAGCCTGTGTTAGTGTAGGCTAGGTTAGAGTAGGCTAGGTTAGGCTAGGCTAGTCTAGGCTAGGCTAGAGGAGACTAGGTTAGATGAGACTAGGTTAGACGAGACTAGGCTAAAGTAGGCTAGGCTATGATAGAGTAGACTAGGCTAGGTTAGGCTAGGCAGGGCTAGGCAAGGCTAGAGTAGGGTAGGGAATCTTAGAGATGCTTATCTCTAGGTTCCTCCAAGATTCTCATTTTCCCTAAATCATCTACAAATTAAAGTAACTTACCTTTCATATCAATAATTATTTCATGAGCTCCCAACTAATTCGTAACAAGAATTATAACATTGGATACCAAGGTGGTAATATATTATAGTATCTAAGTACAACATGATCTAAAAGTAAGTTTGCAATATTTTAACAATTGTTCTACCCCTTTTTAATAATTAAATTCATCTCAAACAATTTATAATGAATTTTCGTGCATTCCATGAAACCATATCTAAATAATGAATTTGGAGAAATAAAAGTTTTATTGTGTTTTGGATCAATTAATAAAGAAAGTTTAATTCCATTTATTTCACCTACAATCTACAAGATCGTAGATTGATGTTCTACTTGATAATTATTCACCATAACATGAATCCTATGTGTCTTATGTTAGGTTAATATTGACTCACAAAGTATTTAAGATAACATTGTTGGTCATTCATGGATTTATCATTGGATTTTTATGAGCCCATGGCATGGGTGACCCATGGTATTTAATCTGATAAATCATATTTAAAGTCTTGAAGAACTCCATAAAATGCCTCAGGTGGCCTAGTGTTTGGTCAACTTGGATAAGGTCAATATATAATATATATAGTTCTAATTTCCCCACTAAAGGGTTTCTGGTGTAAATATCGACTCTTTGCTACATGTGTACCATGAGTTTATTTCAATTCTCTAGTTACACTCCATTTTTAACATGTGGTATCATAGCACAATTAGAGAAATAAAATGAACACAAATGATTATACACATGGAAAACATGTACATAAGAGTCAATATTTACCTTGGACACACCTTACCAGGAAAGCCAACACTCGAGATATATATCTCAATTACCATAATCCAAGCCAGCTGAAAAGCAAGCCACTTGAGAAATTTTACAATGGATTAATTCAAGCCTTAAAATTAGCTTAATCACATCAAATATCATGGGAAAATACCATGGGTTTCCCAATACCATGATCCCATAAACCACCAAAAGTAATCATGTTAATGATCGAATCAAATAGATTGCATATGCTAAGAATAAGTTATGGACCTATGGAATACTAATGTAATTCTATTGAATGATCAATTATATAATGGTGTTGAAGGATGCCAGAAGTTATCCTTAGCTGGATCATTGACGAGATAAAGAAAAAATACCAAAAACTCTTGTGTATGAGTTTGATACGGTTTACATATCAATGATGCATAATAGTTGGAAGAACTAGAGAACATTATGGGCATAATATGAGACCAAATAGGGACACGTTATGTGAGGTGCCTTCAATGTGTAGGAAATTTATCCAAGTGGATGAATGAAAATTTGCGTCAACGTGGTTTAGCTTATCATGACTATGTAGAAGATTAGTTATGCCCCTTGAGGTCAACAATTATTATAGTTTCCTCATAGTTATTAATTTAATAAGCTCTAAAGTCTTAAAATGCCCATAGGTGCAGGCATGAAAATATCATCACTATAGGAGGTGGAATGCTTGAGTAGCATCCATGAGTGAAGTTATGTTAAACCTTGAGAATAACTCTCCAATTGAATCGGAGCTCCCAAGAACCTTTGGTTTCATAGTAGCATTAGTGGCTTTAATGGATTCCACTCAACCATTAAAGAAATAACAAGAAATGAGAGTTATGGGAAAGGATAGTTTACATTGACACACTAGGGGATAACTCACTATCAAATAAATTACAGCCGCAAGTCTCCTAAATCAAATGATCATAGATTTTAGCACCAAGATTGAAACAATTCATTAGGAATGATGGGTTACAAATTAATGGAGTTGAAGCTATTACAGTTAGACAAAGGAATGTTTAGATATCACACATTGGCACTTACTTGAGCATGGCATCAAATATTCAAACCATACAATTCAAGGTTGTCATTGTGATTATAACAAACATCATTTCCTCTTACTAAATCAATCATCCCTTAGTTTTAAACCTAATGAACTCATTGCTTAAATGAAGTGATGGTTCATGGGTACATGAACCATGGTAAATGAAACCTAGAAAAGCATCACAAGGATTGACTTGGAACATAGTAGAAGCACATGGATGTAGATTGGAATTTAAATAAATACTCGAATAAGGAGTGTTTGCTTCAGCTTGTTGTGTTTTCCCATTGAGTCTTTAATGTCCATTATAAGAAATTTATGTTGATATGTATTACAGAAGACATTTTTTAAAACCTTTGTATTTTATTTATGCACAAGCATTCAATTCCAAATAAGGCATTGTTGCCTCCGCTTTCTCACTTTCCGCATTTCTGCACAAGGATTCAATTCAAAATAAGACATTGTTGCCTCTGCTTGCTCGCATTTTCCCGTGCTTATTCTATAGCTGATGTAGCCTTATGTACTTCCCATTGCAGCCATATCTGCTTCACTTTCCATGATTCTTTTCATGAAATTAAATGTCATGGTAAAATGCTTTTACTATTATTGAAATTTATATGATAGCGAAAATGACGTGGTCAAACGCTTTTACTATTATTGAACTTTATATGATAGCGAAAATGACGTGGTCAAATGATTTTACTCTTGAAGTTAAATATGATAGCGAAAATGAGATATGATTAGACTGTGTGTTGTTGTTTTCTCAGGTTTTGTGAATGTTTCTTGAATTATTTGACATTTGTACTGATGAAATTGTTGGACACAAAGTGCCTTTTGATGTTTTGGATTTTTTTTAAAGATTCGATTACTTTAATTTTAATTTTTATAGACTTATAAAATTATTTGCCGTGGTACATGTAAAATGTTTGAAGAGAATTCCTTTTTCGTGGCCTTCGTAGCATATTTATGTTGAAATATTTGATGAAATCATTCTACATGCTATGTTAAGATGCTTGTAGCATATTTTTGTGCAGGGATTTAATTCCTCTGCTTTTGCAACGACTGATGCCTCTACTTATGCTGTTGGCTCCCGATAAACTAAGCTCCAACATCCTGTGCTCCTCAAAAACTAAGTCGGTAGTTTCTATGAATATTTGATTAAATTAATTTTAGTTTTCAATTAATTAAATTATTTGGCATGGTATTTGTGAAAATGTTTTACAGAGTACTCATTCTTCAGGCATTTGCAGTAGATTTATGTCAATGCGTTGATAAAATTATTCCGTATAAAGAATTGTTGCCTTTAATATTGAATTTATAGGTTAAGGAGAATGAGATATGATGAACCATGAGCAGAAAAATGAATGAGAAACGATGAAATTAATACCTCAATTATAGGGGTTGTTCGCTTAATTTTGTATATTTGGAGAATATATATATATATATATATATCTGTGTGTCTGTGTGAATTAATGTTTGGTGATATAAAGTACAGAAATACTCACCCAAAATTTGGGAATATCTTCCCATTAATAGCAACAAAACCCGCAACTATCAAACAATGATTTCATATTTTTTTGCTCCATTGGTTTTTCATCTCTTTTTTATTCCATTGATTTTATTTCGAAAGAATGGCAACTAATCATTTCAAAAAAAAAAAGTTAATCATTTGAGTGGTTAGCCATGCTTTTTGGATTAGCACATTCTCATTTCTCTCTGTGCATATGCATTATCTTGATTTTCACTCAGAGATATTCTTGGGTATATTTATGATTTATTTTTTTTCCCATTCTATCTCATTTTTTGAAGTAGGTTGCTTAATATTATCATAGAACCCTATTTTTTCTTTCAATTAATAGGTGGTTTTCATTTCCAAAAAAAATTAATAATGTGTTAGGAAAATTATGATATCGCCCAAGCACAATAAAGCTAATTAAAAATCTACCTTATTAATTTGATGGACAGAAATTTAAGTATTCATTAATACCATTTTAGAGTTTATTAAAAACATAGTAAATGAGAAAATTAGGATATTTTGCTAGAAACATAATATATTATGTTGGATTTATATGTAGCTTCTGGATCAAACAATGATATCATGTGTTTAATTGTATGAATAAATTCTAGTTTCAAAGCCCATTGCTTCCTTGACCAACATATTTGTAACGAAACATATATTTACCTCACCAATCAATTCAGTGATGAATTAAAAATTAAATATAAAAGTAGCAGCTCAATGACAATAGTATTTATTTTATCCATATAGATTTTGTATTTTATTTTAATATATTTTAAATATTTTCTCTTAAAACAAGTTAATAAATTATATTATTTACTAAAATGCTAAGACTATACTATATCAAAAACTTGGGACACCACATCAAAAACTAAACATATTATATAAAATTTATGTGTAACTTTTGCATTCAACACTCATATGATTATCAAAGAAAAGAATAAATTTGTTTGTGGAAAGAAATTGTAGAATGTAAAGTAGACTTCAATTCTATTTTCTAGATAATTGTTTCTATTTAATAAAAATTTGTGAGTAAATTATTATGTTAGTTGCATTTTATAATTGGAATTTATGGTGATTTATATTATTAAAAAGCATTTTAATCATATAATTCTACCTTCAACTCCAAAATAATTTTGACTTTTCACTCATTTAAAAAATAATTTTGAATCTTTGGAAACTATCTTATTATACTACCTTAAAACTCTAATATTTATCAAAAAATTGACTTATAAAACTAAAATGAAAAACCTATAAATAATATCACAACTTTATAAAAAATAATTCCACTTAATTACACTAAGTAAAAAATAAAACTCACCAATTATATAAAAGATAAAATTCAAAACATCTCCAAAATATAAAGAGGGGAAATCACATTTAAATCAACAACTAAAACAGACAAAGAGATGTTCCCAATGAAGCATTTGCAACTATTTGCCCACCTGTGACTATGGAACATTTAGACCATAAACCATTGAGTGAGCTATGTTAAAATGTGGTCCCCACCCGGTACTCTTGCATATGTTGGTGTGTTTGTTATCATATAGGTTTAGTTTAGGGGCCCTTGTGAAAGGGAAAAGAAAAAATTAACACTTTAGTTTTTAATTATTTACATTTCACTTTTATAATTAATTAATTAATTTAATTTATAATTTATAAAAAAATATATCAAAATTTTACCATGAATTAATAATCTAGTATGGAGGAGATAAGAGAGATGGAGCATAAACATTTAAATATTAGTTCTTTATAATTTAGTAGAGAGGAGATAGGAGGGATTGAGCTTAAACATTTAAATATTAGTTTAATATTAGAAATTGGTGTAGTGTTTTTAAAAGGAGAAATAGATCAAAAAATAATGATAATAATTAAACATAACGTTGGCTCAATTAAAAACATTTTGCAAACATTGATATAAAATTATAAATATTTTTTGCTAAAAAAACCATAATATGCATATTACATAAAACGAAATTTAAGTAATGGTGTGAAGGTCACATCTTACTCTGTGGGCCAAAATCGAGTCCTATTAAGGGCTGGTGTGGCACGGTCTGGCTGCTACTCAAACAACTTACAAACTAAAAAAAAAAAATTATTTAAGTGATTCTTATTCGCAATCAGAAAATACAATTAATAAATATGTAAAAACTTAATTAATTTAATTTTCTGCTAGATGATAAAATTAAAATTCATATTCATAACTATTATATTTACAATATTCCTATTCAAATTTAATTAACAAGTATATAAAAAATGAATATTTTACAATAAGTTTTTTCTATTTATCTATATATTTATATTCAACACTCCATAACACATTAAAAAATTTAAATTTTAAAAATTTATAAAAATACCAAAGAAAATTTCTCCATATATATGTAACCAAATATATTATCAAATTTTTATAAAAGTAAAAATAAGGATACATATATTATTGAATTTTCATAAAATTAAAAATCAAGAGATGTGAAATTTATATAAAGATAAATATTAATATTAATAATCAATATAGATCCATCTTAATTTCAGTAGAAAGAGGAATGACTGCATGCCATCCCTTTGCACATGTATTGACTCAATGTTATTCCATTTTATTCCCTGAAGGCAAATGTAGACAATGCACTCATTTTTCGACATCTGGCTTGATTTAAGGTGTGTCCGAAGGTAATAATAACTTGATTCAATGTGTTCATACGTTTCTTTGATAGATTGCGAGGTAGAGTGTTGTGCATTGTTTCCATCCATCGAGCCATATCAAACATGCACAGATCTAATAGACGAAGGCGTTTTCCTGGGATCCACATAACATTGTACGTATGAAACAAATCTTTGAGCTTGTACCTCTTTTTCTTGGACATGTGTTTCAGGATGTAAGATCCTTTTACAAGTCAGTAGTTGCAATTGAAAGCTCTGTAACAAGAGTGGAAGGGATGGAGGGAGGATAAGCAACAAGAAATCACCGTAGTTTATTGCATAGCTCCCCACTATGTATGCCTTCCCTATTGCTTGTCATAAATTCCTCTGTTTCAGCTAGGTCTCATTTGCATACTTTCCTTGTAGCCATTCCTGATGCTTATGCATCAGCTCATTCACCTTGCTTTTCTTCTCTTGGTACTTGCCTACAAAAATAATTAACATTAGCTATGATTATGAGAGATATGATAGAAAAGCATAAAGCAAACCTTACCTTCATAAAAACTTTCATAAAGAGAGAGACTCTAAAACTGGGGGTTATATGAGTCCTTTTGACTCTAAATCTCAAGAGGGCATGATGATTTTTTGGGGACTGATGATTAAAAATCGATTGCAACCATAATTAATAAACCATTGAACCATTCAAATTTGAGGAAATAATTCCATCTAACAACTACGATTATCATTCGGAGAGACAAGAGATCAAAATTCTCAAGGGACCCATTCAAATTTCCCCAGAGCAGGTTTTAATAGGGTGGTGGTTGTGGCCACAACAAACTCTAAAAGTGTTGTTCCCTGGAGGGAACAACGAAACTCAAAAAGGTGTTGTTCCTTTTAGCGAACAACAACTATTCCTTGGAGGGAACAACAAAAACAATCCAAAAAGGTGTTGTTCCTTTTAGGGAATAGAAGTTGTTCTTTGCAGGGAACAACAAGAAAACTCCAAAAAGGTGTTGTTCCTTTTAGGGAACAACAACTGTTCCCTAGAGGTTACAGTAAAAACACTCCAAAAAGGTGTTGTTCCTTCTAGGGAACAACAAAAACACTCGAAAGTGGTTGTGGCCACAACAGTTTCATACACAAATTTTATTCTTTAGAAACAACATGCACAAACCCTAGGGACATCCCCCTAGAATTGGAAGAGCACTATTCCAAATGGAGAAGCATGTAGAGGTGATAGGGTTAGATAGCCAATAGTTATTATGATGATCTATTTGTTCTTTAGTTCAGATTTGTACGATAAGATCATAAGAATATGATAAAGAAAATAAAATCATACCAACAATACAAGGAGTGCAAAGAAAAGGAAATGCCAAATAAATAACAGTTGTCCCATGCTTGTTATTACTAATAAATACAAATACAATATATAATTCGTTCTAAGGTGAATATGCATTCAAAAAAGAGATACTTTCTGACAAGGATAACACTGGGATCAGAATTCTATAATCAATGAGATGATCCATATGATCTCTGAATCATCAAATGACTTTTAACTATGTACCATGAACTGGAGTGTAAGAAATTTGCCAAGGATAACACTGGGTTGGAACTTCAATAGTCAAGAAGATATGATCAATATGATCTCTGCAATATCAATGGATTTTTAAGTATGTACTAAAAGGTAAAAGATTTGCCACATGAGAGTTTACACCTACAAAAATTTATATTTGGAAGCTTTAAAATAATATTCTTTATGCTAAGCACTCTCTAGGGCTAAGGCATGGTCTTATCATCCAACCTTCATACACCCACAAACACTAGGTGTATGCCCTTAGAATTCCCTGTGATCATTTTTTAGTGGTCTTCCAAAATCTCTAGATTGAGATAGCTCACCACCTCCAGTGGCATAACATGGCTTGTTAGTGATTCCACTTACAAGAACCAGAGTTGGAGAAGCATCTCATTTTCCGATGCCTTGTCTACTATGAGATCAAAATTAAATACCACTGCCTATTTAGGGACTTGAGGATCTCCCTTACACTGAGTAGTGATGTCTTGCCTTCTTCATGGGGAAGTATATGAACATAGATCTCAGGCTCTACAGATCCCTTCAATGTGATAACCTCATACTTTGTGGTTACCCTGTCTGATAGGGGAACAAATAGCAGGGAGAGATTAAGTAGACACATCAGCTCTAGGAGGTCCCAGATTTACTCTCTTCCCACCCAATACACTACCCCTCGTGGGTTGCTTGAGTAGCGAGTCTTGCATTGGATATTTCTTCCTAGACATTGGGAGCATTAAGCTTCCTCAATATTGTGATTCCCCCAAGATCATATAGCCAAGCAAATTCAACTTCGACCACTACTAGGGGGATGTCCACTGCCAAACATTAGTGCATTGACCCCTTCACAATTAATGATGACTCTAATGAGCAACCTATATCAAGGCCCCCTCTCTTGTTCTCAGCAGCCAACATCAACTCCAATAGGGCTTAACATTCATTATTTTGTGTCAGCACTAGGACTTCGTATTTGCACCTTATTTTATTTTATATAGTTTCTCAGATAACTATTTAGCACTCTGCTCTCTACTTTGATTTAGTAGTTGATTTCACGCTCCCAAATTGTACTTACACTGGACCTTTAATAAAATTATACTATCTCTTTTTTACAAATCAATGGTCATGTTCATCATTGACAAGAAACATAAATAATATGATCTAAGCAAACTTACAATAATATCTTGGAACTGAGAAATATTTCAATATTTATTTCCATAGACAGAACATTTCTTTTAAAACATATAAAGATGACCAAGTCCCAAATTTTAGCTTACCAGCCTTGTTAGACCATCATGATGGATGTGATTTCTTGGAGAAATATTAACATTTCCTTATGTATGACACAATGAACATGAGCAAGATTTGCATTGACTTAAAAAGACTAGGTCCTTACTAACATGATAAATCCACAAGCAGGAGATCTAAAATATAGAGAAGTCAAGCCAAAATAGAGTTGTGATCTAGGAAAACTATTGGGATGAAATCCAAGGTGGACATCGGAAGAGTGGCTGGGTGATTGAGAGATAATAGTGTTATTAAGAGTAAATTCCTTATAAACATAGTAAACGAAACATTCATCACTAGTCAGCAACCAACGAACGAATCACAATTTATATCAATATCTCTCCAGAAACAAAGATTTGAGAAGGCGTTTAGAAGGATCAGACAACACCATAATGTACTAATAATAATCACAAAACCATGAACCAATTACTTTTCTCAAAATACGTTTGTGCATGTACATGGAATATATTACATTTGTCAATAAATTTGTCTCCCATACAAAGAACCGTAATCGTTGCATGTTGGGAAAAATAAAAAATTGACAAGTTCTTCTTTAGTGAAAGAACCATGCTATGATAGACCCCAGAAAAATGATAACAACAACCCATTCACATAATGGGGATCTATATTGATGGTGATCAATGATTGTTGTTGCAGTGTATGGTGATCCTATGTCATATTTGACATCTACATATGTGCTTAAAATTGCTCTGGACATTATATCAGTGAACATCCTTTCAATATCTACAGAGCGATTGATGGTAAAATGTTGAAATTGACAACTCCAATTTATTGTTTCCTTATGAAGAGGTTTTAAATTGTCCTTCAGAACTCGATAGATGCCTTTCATCTGATTACATATCAACTCCGAGTTGGTGAAGACTTCAATATGATTAACATCTTGTTATTTTGCCTCTTTTAGCCCTTCAACAAGGGCGTTTGTCATCATTCCAGGCACTTCTCTCTTTCCACGAAATAAATGATTTGTTTCCATATTGTAAAGGACAAATTTAACAACTGCTTGACCTGGATTTGGAAAGAAAGAAAAACAATGTCATGAAGGGAGGATGTAAACGGATGCATGGACGAATGAAGGGTAACCAGAGAGCTGTAATACTCATATTTGTTACGAATGTGATAGGTATGTTTCTTGTATTTTTTTTTGCTTTTGTTTGCATAGATTGAAGTAGAATTTTTGTTGGCATGATAATGCTTTTAAATTCTCTTTCGATCTCATTAATCACTTAAGTCTACTATGTACTTTAATCTTTTTTCCCTCTTCTTAGTCTGCTCGCAATCCCATTAATTCCTTCTATTTTTTAGTTTTATTTTGATCTTCTGGCTCTATTCTCCATTGGCATTAATTCTGGATTTGTTCTTTCTATGTAGCCTATTTATTTTTAGATCTTTAACCCTGCTCTGTTTCTAATGAAGAGCCTGTTTCTTTCATCAATTGCAATTGTAAGAATTTTGATGTGGATGGCTGTCTTTCATTTGGGTGTTTCTGTTTTGTATCTTTTGATTTGAAGATCAGCGAGAAGGGATGAAAGAAAGAAAGTCAATGTGATGAAGGGATGTATTTACAGTGCAGAAAGGTAACAAGAAAGCTATAATACTGATATTGTATGTTTCTTGTATTTATTTGTTTCTTTGGTTTTGTTTACATAGATTGAAGTAGAATTTTTAACTGGACTGGCCTAATGTTAATTTTTTTAAATATTTATTCTTGGTTATTTCTCTATGGATCTCATTAATCGCTTGCGTCTGCTATGTAGTTCAATATTTTTTTTGTTTTCTTAGTCTGCTCGCAATCCCGTTAATTACTTTTAATCTTTAGTTTTATTTTGATCTTAGTCTGCTGGCAATCCCGTTAGTTACTTTTAATCTTTAGTTTTATTTTGATCTTGTGGCTCTGTTCCTTCCATGTAGTTTTAGATCTCTAACCTTGCTCTGTTTTTCTATATAGTTTACTTTAACCTAACTACTGGCAGGTTTCTTCTATCATGAATGATACTAATTTTATGTTTCTTGAATTAAAATAGTTGAATTAGAGAAACCTCCCTTACAACTATATTTCCTCTGAGCTTGTCTCAAAGCAAAACCAAGTCCGTTCATCTCAGTTTTATTATTCCATCTCCCTTACAACTATATTTCCTCTGAGCTTCTCTCAAAGCAAAACACAGTTCGTTCATCTCAGTTTTATTATTCCATTTTCCTTATAGTTTCCTCGTCTCTACAGTTTCTTCTTAATTCATTTCAACCGTTATAATCTCATTGAATAAAAAATATTCGCTCTATCCGTTTCATTGTTTTGTGTTGCATCGTATGAAACAGAGCAATACAAACCTCCATGGGCTTCAGTTAAGTTCTATTTCCTCTTAGCCAATATTCCTCTCCACTCCAAAGTATTAAGGGGATCTGTTCCATTGTTTTATGTTGCATCGTGTGTGACGCAGAACAATTACAATTACAGTTCTATTTTCTGTGAGCTTTATTCTCAAAACAAACCCCAATCTTGTAATTTCAGCTAGTATTTTTGAGTTTCTATTTTGTAAGTTTCTAAGGATTAAACCTGGAGATTTATACTCCTAAAATTTCAACAAGATATTCTTAACTATTTAGAAAATAATAGCCACTGATTTGCAAAGAATTGTTCTATATAACTAGGCAGGGAAAGAAATTATGAGTCAATCTGAGTAACAATAATGAATAATTCCCCACATCTAAAATTTAAGTATAAATCAAATCTTTTGCATACTGACTTTTCTTTCATGTTTTTTGCACAGTGTCCTAAGGATTTTGATTCTATAGATTATACTATTTCATAATTTTTTAATTGTTTTCCAAGTAGAAGAAATTTAGAATATTTATAAATTAATAAAATAGTAAACATTGTCCTTAGAACTCGATTAGGAGAAGAAAATACAGAAATTGGAGAATTCCATAAATACATAGAAGAATAGTTCTATGTTATCTAATAATTATTTTTTTCAGGCCTTCTAATAACTAGAATGTCAAACCACAACAAGAATAAGGTATAGAGTATTTTCAATTAATATTTTTAGTATTTTAGGTTAAATATGTCAAAGCCACCTGCCTTCATAGATGTAGTTTGTATCCATCCTCTAAGCTCTGCTCTCCATGGAAACTTAATCCTTTCATTTCAGTTTTGGTTATGTTAATATATTTAACACTGTAATGATTTAGTTTTGTGAGAGTGGTTTTTACTGAATTTTTTTAGTTGGGCTCAATTTACTATTGTAATTTTATTGATCCAATTTGTATCCCACTCATTTCAGATTATTACCTTTATTCATTGATTTAGTTTATCTCTACGAAAGTTTGTGGTTTTATTTAAAATTGGTTTCTTACTTTTACATTTATATGTTTGACTTTTATGTCTCAAATAAAAATATAGTTGACTTAACTTATGCCTCTCATAATCAGTTTTGGATGGGCCCTCCAATTATATTTTTATATTTTACAAATATATTTTTAATTTTGAAATATGTTTTTTATTTATGTCTTATAAGGTATGGTACATTTGAATGTGTGGGTTATTGGATTTCTCTAAATGAATTCCAATTATATTTTTATATTTTACAAACATGTTTTTCGTTTAGAAATATGTTTTTTATTTATATCATATAACTTATGTTACATCCTCTTTTTACATTAGTATTGTGGTTAAATTCAATGTATTTTAAATAGTATATTCATACATTTGATTTATTTTAACTAAATTTTGTTATATCTAATTTTTTATTAATGATATTTAATTTACTTTGTTTTTGAATGATTTGTTTATTAATGTTGTTTAGTTGAATTTAATTTTTAAAATGATTTTCAAATTTAAATATTTAATATGTTATTTAAGTTTTGC
>APFE030656168.1:9795-30666 GCA_000404065.3 Pinus taeda | reverse complement strand
TTCTTCTTTGAAAGGTGTCTTCTTTTCAGCTTTGGCTCAAGCTCGCTTAGAAATCAGGTTGGCCTCAGCGCTGATAGATATACTCTACATCTCTTTTAAATCTCTAAGATCTCTTTCCCTAAGTTGATATGCCATATCAAAATCAAATGCATTAGGGAATTTGATCAAGTCCAAGTCTGGAGGAGGTATGAGATTTTGAGGAATAGCATTGTAGACATTATTGAATCCGGTACAGTAATCTTCGACAGTTTCTTGGGTACCTCTTTTTAAGCCTTCATATTTTGATAAAATGTGGATAGGATCCTTTTTCTTTTCCCATTTGTTCAAGAAGGTTTGATAAAGAGATTGTGGGTCATTGATACTGTTTGCAGGAAGGGCTCTAAACCATGTTCTAACATCTCTAGTCAGACTTTGAACAAAAATTTCATTCTAACATCATCAACATCAACCTCATATATTTCAAAGTAATCTATCATTTTTTAGTATGATGTTGAGCTGTGTATGTGCCTATGCCATCAAAAGGAGTGATTTTACTTTGATAGTCCTGGGGCATAGCCCCTGGATTGGCAGGTAAGTTCAGAGGAGTACACCTGTTTGCCATGGTAGCAGGAGTATATGCGACAACTGGTGTAGCAGGGACAACAATGGGAATATGGATAGTAGATGGAGGAGTAGAAGGGGTAGCTTGAGGTTGGGAAGGCTGAGGTGATGATAGTGAACTTGGAGAAGCGATAGTAATCACAGAAAGATTTGGTGCTTTTTCAGAGGTAAGCTCAGATGGGATGGAGTTCTTCAGATGTCTGTCAAGATGTGAAGTAACACTTCAAGCCGCAAATTTTCAATGAATATTGGATCTTGAACTGTGTGGGTTGACCCAAATTCTGAAAAGGTCACAAATGAAGAGCTTTCAAAATACTCAGCAAAAGGTTCATCCTCAAGGTGGATCCACCTCACAGGATAGGATTTTGATCTGAGTAGAGGGAGAGAAATAGCAGAACTTTCCTGATTCTCTTGTCTTTTAAGAATCTTGGGAATCAGATTAGGATTTTCAAACACAGGTGGTGGATTTGGATCAGGATTTGATCTGGTGTAACAAATCCTTTTTGAAGCCAGGCTTCTAGGTGTGTTATTGGTTTTTTTGTAAATGGTTTTTGCCAATACAACTTTAACAGTTCTTTTAAGAGACTTTGGATTCGAGAATTGTGAACTTTCTGAAATATTTATGAAGGAGGAACTGATCAAGTATTCGAAACCAACTGCCCAATATATAAGTTAGACTGGAGATAGACTGAAGTAGCATTCATTTTACTTCTGCTATTACAAAGAAAAAGCATTTCAAAGGCTACCTGGATAACTTCAGGCACTGTCTATAGCTTATAAAGTAGACAGTAGTAACAAACAAATTACTCGTAGTCCCCAGTGGAGTCGCCAATATGTTATCACTGAGGTTTTCCCCAAGTTGTAAGAAAGGGAAAGGAGGCCGAGGTAACCACAAACCAATATTTTAGATACAGAATCTAGCCAATTTGTATGTAGAGAGGGCTCTCTCTTTATGATTTAACTTTGTTTTGAAAGGTATTAGGCTAGTTATGAAGTTCAATGGTTTTGTTTGATTTTTGGGTGGTGAGATTCAATAGAGCAGAGGTGTAACACTGAGTAGTTCAGTCCATTGGGCTAATGGATTCAACAAATATGGATTTCTGGATTTGGTTTCTCAACAGAGAATGGTTCCACAGAGCAAGGTAGTCAAACAGGGAACAAATAAAGACTTGAAGCAGATGGAATGGGTTCAAATTGGGTGAAAGGCAGTTAAGAATCCTTCAACCTATTTAAAGAGGGAAAGTGGATGATTACTGCTAAAGATCAATTTAAGAATTCTTTGACAAATAATTAACATAAAAGAATTAGGAAACAGGAGCAATTAAGATTTACACTGCTTATTCTAATTCTGAAGAAAAAATAGAGATGATAACGGATGAAAACAGAGTGCATTCAAGCATATTCTGAGTTAATATTTATCTTTATCATTCAGATTTTGAAACATGGGTGATATAAGGAACCAGAAAAACTTTAAAACACATAAATAAGGAACTTATTGGTCCATTGGTTGATTCAAGAATCCTGTGACAAGTCCTCTGCTTCGATTCTTCATCCAGTGAGCCCAACAATAGTTGATTCCAACATCTATCTATTCCAAAACTCAATGTTACAGCAAAATTTGGGAATACTCACCAACCCAAAATACTTCGTTTGGGGGGGTATTTATACAAAATATCTTACAAAATATCTCATGGAGATAATATCTAGTGATGACTAATATTTTTTTACAAAAGATAGAGACAAATAGTCTTGAAAATAGGGAAAAGATAAACTGATGCAATGCTGGCTGCTCCATCTTTGTTGGATGTGTTGGAGGCAGACTCTGTGAGTCGGTTTGTAGCTATCTTCCACTAATACTCTGTGCTGCCTGCTCCGTCTTTGTAGGATATTCTTCAATCTTGATCTGATACACTTTGACCTGTTTGAGCCTCATTCATCCATGTTTATCTTATCATGGTAGAATAACCCAAAATTTACGTCTTGTCCAAGAGAAGTTTACAAAATTTCTAACATATATTCCTACCATTTCTGCTCTGCCAATTTATGCCTCTGAAGTTTTCTGAGAGTTTCATTAGTCTCTGTAAATCAGAAGAAATTAGGCTGAATGGTGAATAGATGCTTTACCTCATGCTCGTTGTAGAATAAATTCTCTAAGTTTTCATAGAGAACTCGGCCAGATGAAAGTGCTTCCACTCCTGATGTACTTGATGATGCGCTAGCGTGACTTCCAACATACTTATTTAATTTATCAACATAATCAATGTGTTTCATTAACTTATCATTGATGACCAAAGGACTTGGTAGCCCTTTACTCAGCAAAACTGTGAACTTCTCCATAAATGCATTGACTTCCACCTGCATATCTTGGCACCTTCTCTCTAAGTTCTACATTAAAGTTCTCTTGCTTAGAACTTTTTTGATTTCCAAAATTGTGGCTATCCTGTCCAAAATGCCAAGTTGCTCCAGCTGTTCTGCATTGTGGGTGTTTAAAAAATGTATAAGTCGATTAGCTTCTTTTGGAATTTTGCCTAACTGTGCTCTTATCTGCTGAATTGGTTCATGGGATATGTTTATTAAGACAATATTCTCATAGATCACTTGGATAGATGGCCATATTTCATTTATAGACTGGGTGACCTTTGTCCAAAGGATTTTTCTAATCTCTGCCAAGGGCTTATCAAAAGTAAGCTCTTGTTCTAATGTCTTGACTTTACTTTCTATGGCTTCAATCTTCCTGGTTTTTTCCATAACATTGATTTTGGAAATATCATAATTTCTCTCCGCCTAAGCCAATTTCTCTTTTATCAGTTTTAATTCTGACATTTGTAGCTTTAATTCTTCCATGACCTTTATCAATTCTTCTGTGTTCATATTAGTGCTGCCTAGTGCTGCTCCTGCTGATGATGTACCTGTGATTACCTCTGCTGTGACTGCTAGGAAATTTGGGGCCAATGCTGATCCAATTGTCAAGGGAGTGCAGTTGTGACTATAGGGATTACCTCAGGTGGCTGGGAGGTTGACTCTCCCTGCTTTTCTTTTAGTGCTTTTTCTAGTACCTGCTCTGTATCGGTTAGTCTTTCATTGAGTTTCATGAGCAGGTCCATCATGTCTTCTTCTGATTTCTGCTCTATAATTTCTGCAATCTGAGGGTGCCTTGAAGGAGGTAGCTTTAGCTGTTTCCTCAAGGCAGCAATGTCCTATTCTTTATTTTTTATTAGTGCCTTTATGCCTTTAGCATCATTGGGGTCATGTCCCAGTTCAATGATGATCTCTTCCAATGAAATGATTCTGTTATCCTTGGTCAGAGAAGAGGCTTTTTCCAAATGTAGTTGAGCTGCTGTGTTGTCCAAGGAGTTTTGTAACTGGTGGGCCAACATTGCTTTGTCAGCCAGGGTGGAATAGACCATTTCCCCAGTCTGCTTGTGAAGTTCAATCTGGTACATTGGATGGATGTTTTTGGCTAAGACCTCCAAGTTTGTTCTGATGTAATCTACTATTGAGTGGGGTTGCTATACTTTTGGCTTAAAATAACTCATTAACATTTTGTCTTCCTTAATGTCATAGGCAGAAATTAATCTTTGCTAGTTTGCAGGGGCCATCTTCAGGTATTGATTGTAAATTTGAATTCTCACAGGATCATTTTTGGCTTTTATCTCTGTGAAAGTATTTTTAATGTCTGCAGCCTGTTTGCTTTGTGGCCTGGTAGAAGATACTTCTACACTGTGCTGTCTTTCTAGCTCCTGCCTATATGAGCTAGTTGATGATTCTACCATTGGGGAAGTCCGCTGGCTAACTACCCTTTCTCTCCTCTGGTTGTCTGTGGTTTCTTCAATAATTTCATCTTCTGATAGAGGATTGAATCTCTGCCTCTTTGCACTTGGTTTTTCTGCAAGTCCACCTGTGGGGGGAGTGCCTTCTCTGTCTCTCTTCCTATTTCTTTCCTCATTTAGAGGAGTTTGCAATGCTGGAATCCCTGCTACTTTAGTTTGAGCTAGAGATATTTGTTCTTGCTAATCTGTCATTGCAGGTTGCTCTGCATTTGCCACTTCTTTGCCCTTGGAAGTTCCTGTAACTAGTGTACTGGTTTCCTATACAGGCTGCTGAGAAGTTCCAGTAGAGGATGTACCAATTCCTGATTGTTGAGGCAGCTTGAAAGATACCTGTCCAAAAGAGTCCAGGTCAAGGGTTTTTTCAAGATATTTCATGGCATTTTCCATCTTTTCTTGTTCACTAATTTCTTCTATTAAAGTCCCTTCTACCCATTCATCTTGATTAGCAAACTGTTCAATTTTTGGGATCCTATGATGTACATAAACTGACAGCATGTTTCTTACCCTTCCATTACTTATGAAACTATTTGGGTCATACGACACCCACCAAAAACTCTTCTTCAATTTAAGGTGTTCTTCTAAAATCTTTTCAGCATCTTTCCATGCATCCCTAGAATTGATGACATAAGGGCCTAACTGGTTCCTTATTCTTAGCTGAGATTTTTTCTTTGCATTACGAAAATGGATTAAGTCTGCATTGATGATCTGCCTGAAATATTCTAATGCAAATAATCTCATGGGCACATATCTAGGCAACTTGAAAGGGCAAAGTTCACACCCATACATTCTGATTTCTGTGTGATTTTGGTACAGGTACCAGTCACCTGCCTTGTACTGTTTAGAAAGCTACAAAATATTCTTCATGTCACCAGTGATCCTAGGAGGGGGAGCTCCTATCAACAGAGCGAAGGCTGGATGTACGAATACGTCAATGAATTCACTATAGGTATAAGGGATTTCACAGGTATTATGGAAGACTAAGCTCCAAAAGATCAGAGACCTTCGATTTCCTTTTGGTTCTAATTTCCTGATGGGAAATGGAAAGCTATCTGGCTGGTGATATAACAACAGATGGTATATAAAGGATGTGTATTTGAAGACTCCTTCTCTATCCAAATTTATAAATTGATCATGGATTTTGTCGGCAATAAAAGTGGCATAATCATACCTGATAGCAGGGGGTTATCCTAGAGTAAAAGTTGATAACAGAGCTAGTGTGATGTCATCAGCAAATTCACTGGACTTAAATCCC
This sequence comes from Pinus taeda, assembly GCA_000404065.3. Lineage (NCBI taxonomy): Eukaryota > Viridiplantae > Streptophyta > Pinopsida > Pinales > Pinaceae > Pinus > Pinus taeda. Next base: position 24,984 of record APFE030656168.1, on the reverse strand, counting down.
AAGATCAGGGATATCATGTCAACAGTGAGTTTTCCAGTTTCAGTGAATTAGGTATGCAAATAGGGAGGTGGGCCTTGGGGTTGGCAATTTGGTTTCATGAACATTTGAGCAATACGAGTTATCTTTGAATTGGGCAATCGAGAGGCTTGCTCAAGTAAAAATCCCATGGAAAGAGGAGCAAGGGGCTGAGTGGGATGGAATTGTAGGATCTCATTGATAGATTCAACAGTTATGGAAAAAGGGACAGTTTTGGAAGGAGACATAACTGCTTTATGGACAAGGTCATAGTTGGTACAACATTGGTGAATGATGTCTAGGAAAACATGGACTGAGGGGAGGAAGTATATGGGAAGGTTAGATTCCCATATTCCAAAAATATCAGAGTTGTTTAGATGACTATCCCTGACTTGGCAGAAGGCCTGGAGATGGTTCATATCACCAGATAACTCTTTTATTTGAAAATCTTTGTCGGCCAAGGGTAGATAATCTAAGTCTTTATGAGGTGCGTTTAGGGGCGCGACATTCAGGGCTATGGGGGCTTCCATATTTGGTTCTTGTATGTTCAAACTAGAATTCATGCTTCTGTCGAAACAATGGACTACACAGCAGGTTTGGGAGTCTTTTTGTTGCAGCTTCAGAATGATTTTAACTCGAATTCAACTCTTTTAGGTAAAACTTTTAGTGGAAAAAACTGAAATTACAGGTTCGCGAAGTGAATCGGGTAAATACTTGTTTTTAAGAGGCAAACCGTGTAATTCGGAGGCTAAACAATGAACTGTAGAGCACGATGCTGGATTTTCTTGGTTTGGTGGTGGACTGGACGTATTTTGCGTGGGGTATAGTTCACAAGGAATAAGGATGAAAATGACATTTTCCTATTGATTTAACGAAATTTGGTTTTGGCGGGGCTTTATTATCATTTATCGAGTAGATGATGTCAGAGTGATGGGACATTTTGTCATTAGCAGAGGGTGGTAAGTGGTTTACCCCACACCGCTTTTAAGGTCGGGTGGTTTTGGACAGGGGGCAAGCGAGCAGGTTGAATGAGTGACGTGTGGCGGAGGTATGGCAGAAAACCGCCGAGTGATCGCGAGTTAAAAGACAGAGGGAAGGTAGGTCACAATATCACCCTTGACCGTCAGATGATCAGGAAAAGATCGAATGGTGGGCAGGAGTGAGACAAGGCAGGGAGTTATGCAGCAGGCCCAGGTTAATAAAACATAATTTAATCATATCGGGCGTGTTTCGATTGGTCGGGGGGATGGTTATTAGTTAAACGGGGGTTAACTAATCCCGTAGTTTTGACGCACGGCGGGGAGGCTATTAATAAATTCCAAATGAATCTATTAATCCCCAGAATTGACTTTATAATAGTTTATATACCATCAGGGTGGGAATTTATGTAATACTCGTGGTTTTTTTAAAATACTTACATATTATGGGAAAAGGGTAACTTTTTTGAGATTTATATAATAATCGTTAGAAGCTAATATGAAATGAAAAAGCCAAAGTACTAAGTTAAAGCTTTTTCTGCATATATTCAAACTTAGGCTAGGGGCAAAAAAGGGGTTTTTAAGTGACATGGTGCATTATTCCTAAGTAAAAATGGTATTTCACTGAGGAGAACTTTATGAAATGAAATGAATGGCTTATGGGTGATATTAAGAACATATCTTAATACTTTGGGGGAAATTAGTGAATGTCTAGGAAAAAATATGAAGGGGAGTTAGTCAGTAACCTCGTTTCGCTTGAGCTGCTTCAAGTATAATGTCTACCTTGTACTTGTGATAGAAGTGAAAGTTGACACTTCTGGAGACAAAATTTATCACAAGTATCATTCTGCAACACCATTCTACCCACTCTGCCTTCTTTTACCTGGCATTTTTTCCTTCTTTATTGGGTGCACTTAGACGGGCAAACCCCTGTCAACTTTTCCTTTCTTTGCCTAGTAAACCTACCTAAGTCTACACTTATAACATCCAAGGGCTTAGATTAAACTATTGAGATCCTTTTTATTTACTCTGCCTACCTACTTATCTGCCAAGATTAAACAGTTTGGTCAGATTTTATTCTCTATTTCTAAAACAGGAAATTCAAACATGAACTAGCTAAGATTAAGCTGTTTGGCCATTCATCAATGGTGGCATAAATCAACAAGCTGCACACAATTAGATTATTGCAGAAAATAAAATAGTAGTGGCATTTTGGACTTGCACACTTTCCTGGTCTATTTTGTTTGGGGTTCATTTCTTTCACTTTTTTGACCATTTTATTCTTTTTACCCTTTGATTTTTCTTTTAGGGCATACCCGCTTTACATTTTAAAATTTTTTTGATTTTTGACAATAGGGAAAACCTTTGCAACAAGAAAAATATGAACATATTACAGAGCTCATCAATATCAATCATGAGATATGACACTTATTGGTATAAGAGCATAACATTAGCTATAGTACATTCTTTAAAACAATTCAGGCACTATATCATTGGGTATGAAACTTTTATTCACACTTATCATGCAACCATTAAATATTTGATGAATAAGACTAATGTCAATATCAAGATAGTTAGATAGTTATTATTGTTACAACAATTTGATTTGACTATTATTGATAAACCAGGGAAAGAAAATGTGGTTGCAGATTTCTTGTCGGGACTAACCTTGCCTACAGGTAATGAGGAGATGGTGGATGATCAACTTTCATATGAAAACCTCTTTTACATCTCATTTATTTCTCGTTGGTTTGATAACATAGCCAACTACTTGGTTGCTAGGAAGTTCCATCCTAATATATCATCCAAATAGAAAAGAAATATTGTAAGTAAAATCTCTCCTTTCACTTAGATTAGGAGAAATATTTTTAGAGTAAGACCAGATTAGATCTTGAGGATATGTGTAAGAGAAGAAGAGGTCTTTGAGATCCTCTCAGCATGTCATGATGAACCTTGTGGCGATCATTTTTCTTCTAAGAGGACAACATTTAAAGTTTTACAAGTCGGTTACTATTGGCCCACTTTACATCAATATGCAAGGAGATACACCACTAGATGTGATCAATGCCAAAGAATGAGAAAAACCACACCCAAGGACGAAACACCCCTACAACCTAAAGTGGCCTTAAAGCCATTTGACAAGTGGGGAAAGGATTTTATTTGGCCAATTGATCCACCATAAGGATGAAAAAGGCACATCATTGTCTACACATGTTACTTGAAAAAGTGGGCTATGACAAAGGAAGTCAAAGAAAAAAAAAGCAGAAAGTGGCTGATTTTTTAAGAGAAAACTTCTTCTAAAAGTTTGGGTATCCAACAGAGGTAGTCATCGATGAAGGAGAAAAATTCACGTCAAATCTAATTGAATATCTCATGAGACAACACCATATCAAGAACAAGACATCCAATTCCTGTCACCCTCAATCAAACAATGAGAAAGGATGCTCCAACTTATTAGCTTAGATGAGTTCAAGATGCAAGCTCTCCTACAGATTGAATTCATACAACTACAAAGAAAGGTTTTGCATGAAGAACATATCAAGGAAAAGACTTTTCAAGAAGGAGAGTGGGCTTTGTTATATGATTCTAGGTTCAAATATTTTAAATGGAAGTTAATGACAAGATGGTTAGGTCCATACCTAGTAGAAAATTTTCATGAAAATGGATCTCTCTAGATCAAACCATTGATGATGAAGGTATTTCCTTACTTGTAAATGGTTATAGGTTGAAACTTTATATAGGACCTTTGTCCAAGGAAGAATTTATTAGTTCAGTTAGCAGATAATTAAATGTGATTTGGAGTTTCATATTTTCCAGTCCACAACATTGCTAGAGAAAAAAAAAAGGTCTGGATGAAAACCTCTACGAGACATCTTAGGCAAACTCCTGGCTTGAAAACCTCTCTGAGGAAGCCTAGGAGAAAAAAAAATAGAAGAAAAAATGAAAGACCTCTAGGTGAAAACCTCCTTTGAGGCACCTAGGGTAGGCATGCAAGTTCAAAACCTCCACAGAGGCAGTCTACTTGTCTCAAAAAGAAAGAAAAAATAAAAAGAGAAAAGAGGAACAAAAATAAGAATCTTATACCATTCCTGCTAACCTTTCTCTTCTTTTGCAGGGTTGCACACAGTTGGAAGGTTCTATGTCTAAAGGAAAAAACTTGTAAGGTCACATCCATACTTTCATCCATAAACCTCATCTCCATACTCTCCACTCATATAACCTTCTCTCTCCATCATCCAATCAATAAGAAATTCGAATTTCACCTCCTCACTATGATGCTATAAGAAGGACCTATATTTCTACAAGAGGTCCTATAATGCTACAGGAGGAGCATGTGAAGATACAAGAGGGGGATCCAATGATAAGAATATACAAAAAGGACATGATGTCTTTAGGAAATGATTAAGGGGGTCATTCAATGATTTACTCATCATCCATCCATCACCAATCCACTCCATTTCACCTAAACTTGATCAAACTTCCCACTCTGTCCTACCTCTAAAACAAACACAGAAGCCATTTTTTTATATTTCTCCAATGTATGCACTACTTCCTCATGACTCTAACCCTGTCCTCATGTCTTGTCATCATCTCCCTTGATGCCATCATGCAAACTGAAGACTTCAAGGGAGGACCAAAAGCCTGCTACATGAAGAAAATGTCTCCTACAACAGCCCGTGAATTGACAACATAGATCCTTGATATATTTTTTCCACCCACAAAAGGCATGATGGGGCCTTGTATGCAATCAGGAAGGGACACATCATGCTTAGGAAGGCATCCAACCAATAGCATGAGCTTGGAAATCAAAGAGGCACCTGCATGCACACAACAAAGTTATCAATCAAGGTATCATCAAGTTATGAAGACATGCACAAGAAACAAGTAAAAACGTCAACTCCCTTAATAATGATGTTAAATGGCCCAACTTCAACATGCAACTATCTCCACAAATTCTCTCCACAGGTATGGCAACCCTCACCTCTTCCCTATGCATAAAATCACTAAAATGTGTAATAGTTAAGAGAGGTGTTTTAATAGGCTGGAGGTTGCCAGTGAACTTGGCCACCCTAGACTAGTACACTTAAGTTTGTGTTAAGTCACCCATGCAACATGGAGATGTCAACTCAAAATGAGGTGATGTCCTCGAAGAGTGGGGTGATAATCACAAAGAGAGAGAAATGATTACAAGGAGTGGGGATTATGATCCAAAAAAGGAAACTCATGTTAATTTGATGTCACTGGATCACTCCAAATTTTTACCCCAAAGGGAATATTGTGTATTGGGCTTGACTTCAGTTTCACCATCGCTAATTCCTAAAAAAGGTAGAGGAAGGATGAGCTATTGTATCAGATCACCTAGTTTGCCATTGAGAAGTTTTGAACCTTTTTTGCAAGTGCTCCAGGAGGAAGCTAAAGGCAGGTCTGCAAGTGCTAGAGGAGGGCCGAGAAGGAGCTACAGGAGAATTTGGAAGGTGAAAAGGAGCCAAAATGGCTTGAAATTGTCTCAAAATTAACATGCACACATAATTTTTGGTAAGAAGTAAGTGATACCCTCCTTCCTTGTTTTTACATCCACTTAATTCAGAAGTCTTCTTGAACTTGATAGCCTAGAACAATCAATTAGGAAGTAAGAGGTGTCTTTCGAAATTGTTGTGGTTAGAAAAAGAGAAAAACAGTTTGGTTGATATTAGTTATAGCACCCTTCTCTGTCATTATTACCAAGGAATTTAATATTGTCTTACCATTGAGATTGTTTATTTTTTTTTGAATTCCACACGTAAATAAAACCAAGGAGGGAAATATAAGAAATGGGGGGAGGATTTAGCAGAAGAGAACCCTTAGATACCAAGAGAATTCACCAACACCCTCGTGTAGTGGACATATTTAGAAGACACCAATGTTTGGGTTTCTCTGAATTGTTAAAGGGGTATAATGATGATCTTCATCATGAATTTTCCATGCCATTACAATCTCAAGGGGAGGACAATGCCACTACTATTATCAGAAGGTTGGTCATCTCTCTAAGTCCTGAAACAATAAGTTGAGTAACCACATTACCCCTAGGAATTAGGTGGAGAAAAGAAGACAAGGCAGTGAGGGTCACAACTAGAAAAAACTTCTTCAATTCTAAAGAAAAGCTTGTAGAAGATAAGAATGGATTAAGAAGAGAAACCCTACATTACCCTTGGGATGAGGCATCTTACCATCATTCCTCAAGTATATATCTTGTGAAGGGAGATTGAGTGTATTTTATGCCTACGACTTCAGATTGCTCCATGAGTTAAGATTCAAGACAAAATTTCCTCTCCCTCAACGACTTAGTGTTCCCTGTATCCTCCTATAGTTAATCATGGAGATGCGTTAGAAGGTGAGGGAAGGAAAGTACCAAAACTTAGCTCGCAATGGCCTAATCAAGTTGATAATGATGGATTCTTTGAGCCACTTGAGGATCCCTATCCTATGGAATAAATTTTTGGACATGGACAGAGATACTTTCATAGGAACCCAAGCCATCACACCTAGTGAAACACTAACCTCTAGCATTGGAGGTAAAGAAGGAAAAACAAATGAATAATAAGGAGAAAAAATAGAGAAGGAAGAGGCAAAAAAAGAAGAAGAAGAGGATATAAAAACAAAGGACAAAGAGGCAATAGATACAAAGGAAGGATAAGTATAAATTAAAGGAGGAGAGGGGGAGAAGCAAGTATAAGAAAGAGTAAGCTTTGAGGAGACTTATAAACCCCAAGAAGCAGAGAAACAACCACATCAAACAATTGTATATCCAGGGGATACTAAACAAGAAGTAGTTGCAACATTTGCTACATTGGGCACTCCTGTCAATCCCAAGATGACACAACTAAGACAAGGTCCCAAATATTTTAGAACTAGGAAGATCACAAGAATTAGATAGGGGAAACCACAATCTCCCATAAAAGTCCCTATTATATTGATGAATCACCAAGTAAAAAGGAATAAGTAGGACCCAATGAAGGAAAGATTGAGGAGGTCACTCCTCCTAAAACAAAAACCAAGATACATGTAGCATCCATGGGTAGGCCCACCACTAGGTTAGTGACCTTCAAGAAGCCCAGGACAAAAGCTTCCTTTTAGAAAATAGAAGAATAGAATCTACATGAGAGATAGGGTTTACTATAGGAGAGATAGGGTTTTGTATAGGAGAGGTAGAGTCTGCTACAGGAAGAATAGGGGAAGCTACAAGAGCAGAAAAAAGAGCTACAAAAGGAATAATCCACCTCAAAATCAGTTGGAAAGGTCCTCCAAGAGCTCTAAGAGTCTAATCCACAACCTAACTTGGGGTCCTACTACAAATTTATTGGAGGAAGGAATATCCCTGAAAAATTTGCAGTCCCACTCTTCTATGAGTTGGAGATAGAGAGAGGCAGAAACCGTAGGTGGATGAAAATTACCAAATCCAATAATGTGGAAGATGTGGGCCTAATGGAGGAGAAAGTCATTGAAATGGGTAAGGAATTAATTTATTTGAGACTAAGGGCATATATTATGAAGGAGAAACTATTGGAAGAAAATGCAAGGTTGAGAGAGAGGATACATGAGAAAGAAACACAACTTTCCACCATGGAAAGTCTCTCTATGGAAGCCTTGCAATGCAAGAAACCATCAAAGTCTTATTCTCTCTTCCTAAAATAAAAGTGGATGTAGTTCCACATAAAAATTCTAGCACAATATGGGTCTCTACCTTTTCATGATTACACATAGTTTATATAGTTTTGCAACCAAACTAGTATGGAAGAGAATGACAAGTTAGTAGAATTATACATGCGTAATTTCACTTTGACAAATCTTAATTTTTGGGATCCCAACTCAATATTTGGAGACATGCAAATAATGGCTTTAGCATATTAGTTGACTCATGAGGATACAAGGACCTAGAAAGTGAAAAAGGTCACACAGAAAGAGGAGAAGGAACCCTTGTATATCAAAGCAAAGCTAGTGATCCCTAAGGTTGTCATTAACAATCATAGCCTCATCTCCAACGATGCTACTTTAGCACCTAAATACATTGAAACACAAAAGCAAGCCATTCTACACTTTGAAGACACCTTTAGAATGTTGGGAATAGAGATTCTGCAAGCTTGCTAGAGAAAATGGCATGCCTTACCCCATAGTCTACAAGTCAGTGATCCAGGTGGATGTTAGTGGCCACCCACCTATCCCAATTGGACAACCTCAATTGTCTCTTTCAGTTTTCAGTTTCCTTAATTGTATCACAATTTACTATTTTTAGCATTTTTTTGGGTCTTGAATTTCCGGAACTGTTTTGAGGCCCTAAGTGATGTTTTTTAGGAAAACTGGGAGCAACATGGGTACATGGACCAATGTTTCTCATCCCAAAGTTGTATTCATCAAATAGATCTTTCTAACAAGGTATTGTCCACATCAAATGGAGATCGTATGCCAAAGTTACGACCGTGGGAAGTTGATGTATGAATTTACCCAAAACAGACCCCATAGTTTGGCGCTTCATCTCCCAGGGTTATGATTTTGGATGTTTAGGGTTTTACATTGTTTATCAACAACAAATAGGACTTCTAGCCTCATTGTAAGAAATTTTAGAGGCATGTAGTTGCCACATATATCCTCAGAGATAAGCTATCATCGCTCGAGCTACTTTATTTCCATTTCTATTTGTAAGAATATTTCAGTATTTTACATTAATGATGTGAAGTATTATTTCCACTGCATCTATGTATTTATGATTATCTCTATAATTTGTTGCATTCCTATTTAAATCTGGATCAGTGATATCAGAGTGGCCTACTTTTTCTCTGTTTTTATTTGCGTGTCCCCAACGAGGTCGAGATATAAGGAATTAAGGCTTTAACTTGTTGATCCTTTGCAAGGCTAACCTCACAAATCCTGATGACCTCCCATGGCAGATGAAAAGAAAGATGAGGGGGCAGGAGATCCTATCAATATCTTGCTTGAAGAAGCCCTCGAGTGACAAAGGAATGCAATGATGGAAAACTTTGCCCAAATCCTTGAGCGGCTACCCAGGGGCAATGCATCTCCTTCCAATAGTTACTCTAGAAATGCCCACCCTTTAAGGTACAAGTTAACTTTGAAATCCCCATATTCGAGGGTTTGATAGACGCAGATGCCATAGATAAATGGTTAAATCTGCTAGATGGTTATTTTTCCGTTCATGATTTTTCCAGCTGGGAAAATATCACTTTTGCACTTCTCAAAGTAGCCCCCCACGTCAAAGATTGGTGGGAAACCTACTGCGAGTAAAAGGATGAGAGTATAGGCTCACTATTTTCAGCCGCACCCACTTGGAATTCATTCCGGGATGCCATCAAGGAGCAGTGCTACCCTGTCAAAAGCTATGAGGATAAATACATAAAGTGGACCACGCTGTGGCAAGGAAGGGACCAAGATGTGTCGGAGTTCACAAATGTTTTTCATACCATTCGCACAAAGTTGGGTATTAAGGATTCTGAGCTGAATTTGGTACTCAAATACCGAAATTGCCTACATAAGTACATCTAGGATTAGATGGAGTTCCTGATCATCTCCTCACTTGGCATGGCATACTGATATGATGTCAAGATTGAGCAGAAGTTTAAACAAAAAAAGCGAAACTTTGGATCTACAAATCCAAAGAACAAAGGACAAAGCCATGGCGGGGTGACCAAAGACAACTCATCGAAGCTGCAAGAAAAGAAGAACACCACGAAGTCAAAGAAGAACATAGGAAAGTGGTGTGAGTTCGATAGGTGCCCCACTCATAAAATAATTGAGCTTCGGAACAAGCAATCGCCGGTGGCCGAGTTGAAGGCTTCAAAATCAGATGCATGTTCCAAACCTGAGTCACAACCCAACAAGGGGAATGACACAGGGAAGAAAATCATTGATGTGGAGCCTAGTGCCACTATTGCCACCACCAAGATCTAGAGGAATAAGCCCAAAGATCCAGAGGAGGGGGAGCATCTTTTCCACTCACAAATGTGGGTGAAGGGTTTGCCGCTGCAATTCATTGTTGACATGGGAGCCAAAAGAACCTCATTTCAGTAGAGGTCATGAAGCGTCTGGGACTACCAACCATACAGAATTGGGTGGTTTCACCAAGGATGAGATCTCTGAGTTCGCCAGCAGTGCCACCTTCCCTATAGCACCAAGCCGTTCATAGATGAGGTATTGTGTGATGTTGCACCGCTTGATGTTTGTGATGTATTATTAGGCCAACCATGCTTGTGGAGTTGACATGCTATGTATGAGTCAAGTCCTTACACTGTTATTATTTCTTTATGTCATATATTATATAGGATACTGGAGGTAGCCCCACCTATTGCCACTTCATTGATCTCTACTAAGAAAAGCAGTAAGATCATCTACCAGACTAGGAAATTTATTTTCTGTTTGGTTCACCCTCAAGGTAAGGGGAAGATCCTAGCCACATCCATGGCCCCGGGGAGGGTTCCTCCATGCAGCAGAAGCAGGTAGATATGGTCATGAAATAAGACAAGGACATCTTCTACTCACCCACAGGGGTACTGTTGCATTTTCAGGTCAAGCATTCATCCGATCTGACTTCCGGATCACCTCTACCCAACGGGAAGATCTATCGCCACTCCATTATGGAAAATTTCAAGTACAAGTAGTGACATGATCAACATCGGGTGCCACACAAGTTTCAGGTTGGTGATAATGTTTGGTTGCATCTACAAAGAACGCCTTACAAGAGCCCATTAGAAGCTCAGACCACTCCAATATGGTCCTTAGACCATTACCAAGGTTGTGGGAAACAATGCTTTGGAGAAAAACATTCCCCCATTCCTTCACTTCCACTGAGTGTTCAATGTGGACTACCCTCGACCATGCTTCGGACACATTAGAGGTTGTAGAACATTTCACCAAGGACCAAGTTCAGCAGAAGTTTCCTTATCTCATGGAGGAACTCAACGCACTGGGTACCATTTAATCCTAAGGGTGGAGGAATGATCCAAGTGGATGTTGGTGGCCACCCACCTATCCCACTTAGATCCCCACAACTATCTCTTTCAATTTTTCAGTTTCCTTAATTGTGGCACAATTTACTATTTTTAGCAGTTTTTCAGGTCCTGAACTTCTGGAGCTATTTTGAGGCCCTAAACGACATTTTTCGAGCAACCTAGAGCAACATGGGTTTGTGGGCTGATGTTTCTCAACCCGAAGTCATAGTCCTCGGATAGATATTTCTAACAAGCTATTGTGCACATCAAACAAAGATCGTATGCCAAAGTTACAACCACGGGAAGTTGATTTACCAATTTACCCAAAATGGGGCCCATTGTTTGGTGCTTCATCTCCTAGGGTTAGGGTTTTGTATGTTTATGGTTTTCCATTATTTCTCAACAATAACAGGCCTTCAAGCCTCATTTTAGGATAGTTCAGAGGCATGTAGCCGCCACATCTCTCCTCAGAGATAAGCTACCATTGCTCGAGCTACTTTATTTTCATTTCTATTTGTAAGCATATTTAATTATTTTACATTCATGGAATGAAGTATTATTTTTGCTGCATCTATGTATTTATGGTTATCTCTGTAATTTGTTGTGTTCCTATTTAAATTTGGATTAGTAAGAGAATATCATTGTCCTAAAAGGTTAAGGAATTCCTTGAAGAGAACACCATTGTACAAGAGGATCACACAAAGAATGAAAATTAGATGGATAGGAATCAAACTTAGTCCACCCTTGCTGTTAGGCTTATAATAAGGAAGAGATGAAACATAAGAATAGAGGGAGAGGAATTAGATAGAAAAAAATGTAGGTTTGTACCCATAAGAGGGCACACCATCTGAGGAGCCTTAAGATGTCAGAGAGGCCACCAAGGCCATCAACGAAGCTTCACATGGATGAATAAGTTTCTCAGAGGATGAGCAACACCTTCATCAGGGTGGTGATGATGAGTCCCATTAATATGTATATTTTGAAGATCATCATGCCATCCTCCAACCTTAAAACTATCCAATTATCACATTAATTCACATTTTTGGTTATATTATGCTTAGTAAGAAGAGTAAGAGGTGTTTGTCATAGTTTGTGGCCTAATATTGTTTAATTGAAAGAAAAAGAAGCATTTTTTAGGAAATTATTATGCAGGGGCTTGATGGAGACAACCAAGAGAGAATCTAGGGGGGTTTTCCATCTCCTTAACTCCCTAACTCATCTTGGGATCACAACATCCTCCTTCACCAGTTAGAAGTCAATGGAAACTGAGTAAATCCTACTACAAATGAAGTTCAAGAGGGACAATATCCACCACTTCAGAGATCAAAGAGGGAAGTACTATTTTCAAGGGAGTTGCTACCAGCTTCCCTTTTGTATAAATAAACAAGATGAAAACCTCATTAGGATTTGAAGTTTTGATTCAGCTAGGTGTAGCTATTGAGCTCAGAACTTGACATTGTCATTATAAATTTTATGTGATGTATGAGACTTTAACTTTCTGATACTGAGAAGTTGGTTATTAAGATGCATCTGAGTTAGTTTCAAAGGTCCGAGACCCTTGGGTTTGGGCCCAACCCAAAGGATTTGGGACCTCTTTTGTATTATTATTTTATTCTTTTTTTCATGCATTTCATAGTTTCTTTCATTTCAGTAGAGGTTAAGCTATAAAAAACTATGATTGAAAGATTCTACATCACCTCTCTTGTCGGAGAATGGTTGGAAAGATCCATAATCTCAGTCCAAAAATATTATGTTTATTATTTCTTGGAAATAGATGAATGTTATTGGTTTTTTTTCAAATTTTAGCTTAGAAGTGAGTTTAGTTATTAGAGTAGTGTTATGGCATAAAATAGATGTTATTTAAATTCAACTCATCTTTTCCATCATAGTTTATATGAATTTGTTAACGATCAATGCATGTATGTATGTTTTTGGTTATAAGGCTATGTTGATCTACAAGGGAGGGCACCTCTTCCACCCCCATATTGGGCTCCTCCATCTTATCTTTCCATTCCTCAATTTTGTCCCAAAAATCTGTTTCCACAGTCACTTTATTTTGTAAGTTTAGGACATCATGGGCATTCATCATGGGCATTCATCAAGGCAGAACTCTAATAGGTGTTGGGCTTGTGTAGGGGGATCAAACCAACCTTCCTTCACTCTCTGTAGCCTACATCCACCTATTACTTCCCTCAAGACATCATTTTCACCCTAAAAAGCCTCTTGGAACTCTTCCTGTAGCATTACAGACCCTCCTATAGCAATACATGACCTCCCGTAGAAGCACTTGTGGCAAGCCTATAGCACCAATTTGCTTCATCCATTTTGATCCCCACTTCAACCTTAGCTCAATCAAGATGAATAATGACCCCAAGTTGTGATTTGATGATAAAGGTAAGCTCCTAGACCACTCCAACCATTCCTTTTTCTCACTGCAAAATAGAGTATAATTAGTTTCTTTTTCAATCACAAGTATGATGCAAGATATGTTTCTGATTTTCAAACAAGTGTGAAATAAGTATATGATACAGGAAATTATTTTTCTAGTTCGATGAATTATGTAAGATAGAGTAGATTAGCCCTTGACTTTTCATGAAATGATTAACTAGAATCTATAAGTTGAGTAAATGGCATTTCCACTTTCATAGCTAGAATTAGTTTTCAATTGTACTGTCATCAACAAGATTTCACTATACTCGGTAGGAGAAATGATCTTTGAGCACTTTGATATAATTTCATGATTGAGGGTGGCATGAGTAGAATCAAACCTACCATGCATATAGCACTGTCACCTCTAAGTTTGTACAAACCCTGGGTTGATAATTTGAGTTGAGGAGCCCTTGGGAGTTGCAACATTCTTGGTGCAATACTAGAGCTCACCACGCATTCTCTCAATTTTTTTTTTAATGTGATATGATTATCTCATATTTTCAAGCTTCCAAGAAATGTGACATGTTCTCATCTTCAGGGCATATATCTTCATTTTGCACATCCACACTTTTTTGTGGGTGCATTTTATTTCGCCATAAAGTTCTTGTCGGGTGATATGTTTGATAAGTGATAACCAATTGATACATGACATGTATCCCATAACTTCCCTAAGATACTACATCACGCCATGTGTCCTCCATAAGCTTTTGCAAGTTGTGGCATCATGGCATTTATCCACTAAAATAACTTTTCTTTGATTGTGATACTAAGAATAACTTTTCATGTCCTTATAACCTGACACTCTCTATCATTTCACAAGAATAAATTTGTTTCTGTGACTAGGGTTGTGTTATATGAAAATTTTCTTTATGTAATACATCACACTTTTCCTGAAGAAAAGATTTCATGTGATACACTAAAAATGACTAGTTTGGCTTAAATATTAAGCTAGAACACCTCCAAACTTTTCCAAAATTTCTATAAGGAATTAATAAGGGCATTACACTTTTTAAAGGCCTTCATTGGACTCCTCAAGGTATCATTAGGAGTCTTAAAACCGAGAATCAAACTTGAAGTGCAATAAAGGAACTAAATGGATTTTCTAAGGATTAAAGACTTAATAAATATAAATATGTGAACCATTATAAGGATGGCCTAATATGCTAGGTTTCCAATATCCTAAAGACTTATATTTATCATTAAAATATTATTATCAAGTTACATTTATTGATTTAATAGACCATCCTTTCAATTCAATAGGTATATGAGATTTTTCTAATCTAGTAGACACAAACATACATATATATGAAATGTTGAGAACACTACAACATTTTCCCTTAAAAGATCATTTTGGACATGGTTGTGCCTCACCTTCAAATCATAGTGTGACCAATCATTGTTTTCATCACTTGCAGTATGTGATATTCGCTAATTACATTATTGCTTGATTGTGAACACCCTCCTAGCCTTTGAATTTGATAATCTCGAGGGTAATCTGCACAAGATGGGTATACCTCGTATGTATCCCCACAAATTGACCTTAAGACTTGAGCCTCACCCAATTCACACAAGCATTCAAGCTCATCCATTCATCTAAAAATAACATCACCACTATATACAATGAAGGCCATGCCAAAGAGGAAATGAGGGATAAGTTTACAGTAAAATTATGTTGTTGAAATTTCTATTTTTGGTTACATGCTTGTGAGGCCCAAGGAAGGATGAATAAAAGGAGCAAGAGAGAACTATGACTAAGTTAAGGTAACTTGATTCACACATTGTATTATTGT
>APFE030656150.1:71337-98749 GCA_000404065.3 Pinus taeda | reverse complement strand
ACACCAAGAAAACACTACTGCAAATTCGAATTCCACCAGCTCCAACTCAACCGCTTCCGATCTAGAATTCATGAGAACAAGGTATTTCTTATACAGAGATTGACTGTATGGACATTCAACAGATATCTCACCTTCCAAAGGAAGGATGAATCCAGAGGCTACCTAGCCCGATTACAGACTCTGCCTGAAGAAATAGAATGTAAACACTTCCTGAATAGTAGATTTGATGATCAACAACTCTGATACCATGTAGAAATTTTGAATAATAAACACATATTCAATGGATATTATCTTGATCATGTACTATTGCAGAATACATACACAATACATAAGCTCCTCTACGCTGATCATCAATATAGCAGCATCAATAACAATAAAACATCAAGAGCATGCGCACACATTAACACAGTATGTAACCTGGGGAAAGCTTACAGCTGAAAACCCCACACTATTTGTATATTAATGATTGAGAACATGTAACATTACAATAGTCAATACTTCTCACAAGTATCCAGCACTATCTCCACCCGTTACACACAATACAACTCATATCTGATCTCCAAATCTATTCCAATGCTTGTCGGCCTCCACTGCTCAATACCTGCACAAGAATTGATGAGAATGGTTGAACCAAACTCGTATTTACCTCAAAAGAATCACTCACACTGGGAATCACGTGAGCAGAGGCTATAATCACTTGGTATGGCCAATTCTCAGTGGCATAACTCAATCTCATTGATTGTGCAAATCCTCATGCACAACTATAGTCACAACTAATAGAAATCTGATCCTCTAACACCTGTCCCTGTTGAACTGAACATGCACTTACATGCAACTGAGTTAAATGATGTATTCTTTAGTTGCATTATGAGTTAATAATTAGTTTAACAACTCATCATTAGTCTATTTGCAGTTAGACTAATTACAACTAGTTTAACCAAGTCAAACTGAACACAACTCCATCAACTCCACCAAACTCAACTGATTGAGTTCTAACTGAAGTCATGCATGCAACAACTCAATTGACCCACAAAGAAAGCATATTTCCTTCTGACAGCTACATGTGCCACATCTGTAGCTCAAACTGAAGTTCTCCAAGAGAATAAGATAAAGTTTATAGTCTAAATATTATTATAAGCTAATAATATTTGACTGCTCTATAATTAGACTTGACAGTGTCACCGCTATTGTCTAACAATAGAAGTCCATCTATTTTTGCCAACTTGACCAATCTTCCATAAATAGCATCCTGCAACTCATAGACATGATCCATATGTCTAAAAATAGACTTTGCACCATAATTTGCCTGCGGGCCCACTTAGTGAAGGCGACTCTTTTCACTAAGCTCCATCATCTTGTTGCAATCTCAACAAGGATTAGAGTGAATTGTGATTCACTCTATTCCTTACATTCAACCCATTTATTCAATAATTATAACAAAAAATAGGTTTTATTATCTCCATAGAGAGACAATGAATTATATGGATATCATCCTACATAAAGAAGGATATAGACAATTAAGAAGGAGACAAAAGGGATGGTAGCAAGAAAAAGGTGGGGAGAAGAAAGAAATAGGTGGTGGTGGCCAGGATGAAAATGAAGGTGGTTGTGATAAGAATAATGGTGGAGAAAAAAAAGGACAGGGGAGATGATGATGACAAGGTTGATGAAGAATCTAGAGGTGATGGTGAATGCATGAAAGGTGAACATAGGAAGAATGAAGTCCATGTTCATATATATGTAATTGAGTATGGATTATCAAGGTCTTATCAATCCCACCAAAATAAATTAAGTTGATAGGGAGGAACTCTTTAACATAAATCTAGGTTATGTGGTGTATGACAATATGAGGTACTTAGTAATAGATTGAATAGTGGTTTTCCCTAGGGAATCACTTTACATACCTAACATATTAATAATGCATCCAAGCTATATTGCACTAAATGTAGTTTAGGGAAATAATCTTAGTTTCAATTTTGGGTACCAATGGAGGAGACTCATAGGCTAATTTGACTCACTTTATGTCATGCCCTCATTACTTTTTTTTTTTTTTTTTTCCTCTGTAACAACCCCTGGTTGATTTTCCATGTAAAAAATATAAGACCAAGGTCATGTGACATGTATTACATGTTGAATGGTGGGAAAAACATCCTAGTGGGTGTCACTTCGATTTATTTATGGCTAAGGAAATTGACAAAGGAAAAGAGGCATTAAATGGAATTTTATTTATGAAATAAAGAAAAATAGGAGAAAACGAATGTGAGGAGACACCTATTTGCATGAGAGGGAAATTGAATGAAAAATGAAGGAAAATGAAGAAAATATAGGCTTTAATGATAAAAAGGATTCTAAGGATCAGTTCATAGCCTTTTGTCAGTTGTAGCTTGGATATCTCTTCTATTATTTCATTCTCTCATACTGTTGCACACTTGGATAGGAGAAAGAAGGCAAAGGAAGACAAGAAAGTGCAAGGGAAAAGATGGATCAACAACTACAACTGGATTGCTTTGCAGGTATCAATTTGCATGTATGATTTCCTTGCTATTTTTGCATGCATGGTACATGCATATGGTTTCTTGGTTATGTGTTGTCATTGGCATGGATATTTATCTAGATTGGAAGTGGTTTTAACCTTTCCTTGTCATTTCTTGGATATCCATGTTGTTGTGGGTTTTTCCACTTGTTGTTTTCTGATTGGTTCTTAGGTTCCTTATGGTTGTGGGTTGAGTTACTAGTTCCTGGAGCCGTTGATTGGAACAAACACTCTGGAGCTTTGGAACAACTTGGGTTGAGTTACTAGTCCTGGAGCCTAGTTTGGGAAAAACACTCTGGAGCCCTTGGTGGGTTGAGTTACTAGTCCCTGTCGTCGGGTTGGAAAAATTATCTAGAACCCTAGAAGGTTGTGGGTTGAGTTATTATTTCCTGGAGCCATGGTCGGATCAAATTATCTGGAGCCCTGAACAACTTGGGTAGAGACCGATCTGGTTGGTGTTAGTGATGTCCGACCATGAGGTGAAATCAATTGTTAAGGGTTTATGTGGTTTGACCTCTGGAAGCCTTAGTTTGGTTTATTCCATGAGATCCCACATTCCCGCTTGGAATATGGCGCAGAGGTGATTAGATGAAAGAGAGATTTGGTTCAGCCCAATCTATTGTCAGGTGGTACATGGAAGTCCTGACTTGGTTGACATTGTCATATTTTAATAAGAGGTATTTTTTATTGTGATCTATGAGCATATGTATTGGTTATGTTGGTGATATTATGTCTAAGTTTCCATGGTTTCTATGTTTGTTATTTGTTGTTTATATGTTGGTTATATGATGCATATTGTCTGCGGCTCCTAACATGCTTTATGAATACATGAATGGTTGATGAATGCATTGACTAATAAGTGTTATTGTAGCTATGTGGAGAGGGCACAGGGCCTTCGCTGATTCTAAGATGAACCTCAGAGTTTTATGATAAGATATGCATTCATGACTTGTAGCTTACATGTTTTCCATGTGTTTAACGAAATGTCTATTACATTCTAGGCAGTCTAGGTCAAGTTTTGTGTAAAGACTACAATAAGACCTTCAAGTTATGATCCAATCAAATGTTTGAAAATTAGTTGTTTTTAATAATATTGAAACATAATTGTTTTTTCAAAGTTAAAAATTATAAGCTGTGTTGGTCAAGGCTAAACTACTAGTGGTCAACTAGAAAATTGATTGCTAGAGTCTCACCTTGGTAAGGACTAATAACATTATGTAATATCTCCTTTTCTTGATATGGTCAAAGAAGATAGAATTTTCCCATGGTATTTACCATGGAATTTGACCATGGTATTGGCCCATGATATTTTCCTTCGTTTTTTGAGGGAAAATAATAAATAAGGTTTCTAGAGAGTCCAACAAGACTATAAAAGCGGATAGGGCCTAGATAGTGGGATCATCTTGAGTTGTCTATCTATTTTATCTTTGTTGAAAACTTGGTGAGGCTAGTTCTAGTTTGATCCTAGGGAAGAAAACCCTGTGGGTGTAATCTGTCTGGTGGGTCCATCCAGGGTCTGCAAGTGTGCTACAAAGTTCAATTGGTCAAGTCTGTTGATTAGCAACCTTGCATTCCATTCTAACGTTTATTATTTGCAATTATTAATTAAATAAAGTGGTTGCGTTTTCATATCCCTTTGTGTTCTTGTTATTGCTGAAAGTTTATTTTTAATCAGAACACTGAAGTGTGCCAGATCTATTAAAATTTTTTAAGTTTGGGATTTTACAGTGGTATCCGAGTTGTGCATCCTGCCAGCGTAATGTATTTTTGTTTGCAAGAATGTTGTAACTTCGGTGAGATTTTTTTTCAACATAGCTGAAATTTTCCTATCTTTGGTGATACCATTTGTTACCCTAGATTGGTCAATTATTACTTTTATTAATTTTATTTGGTTCGTACGAGTAGTTTGAGATGAGATCTAGGAATATTATACAATATCCTTCATCCAAGGTTGAGATCGAACCTATTACTTATTTGAGGGAGATCCAATTAATTGATACATTACAATATAGGTTGTCGTAGTGAGGCCTCTCTCCTTGGATTGATCTCATATCATTGTTGAAGGGCCATCATTTGCAGGCCAAGAATATGAGGGATAAAGGCCAGATTATTAATTCCTGCAGGGAAGATTATCCTTTGATGATGGTATTTCTACAAAGGACAAAAAACTTCCTGCAGGGAAGATTATCCTTTGATGATGGTATTTCTACAAAGGACAAAAAACCATTTGAGATCTGGACGATTAGTCCCTTATTATCATAATTGTTAATAGGTCTCGGGTTAAATCATTGTGTATTATTGGGGTTTTTTATACAAGGATCAAAGTTCGTAAAGCCCCACAAATATCAGGGACGGAAACCATGTTCTCATGCACAAGAGGTGACAGGAACGATTGCAGAAAAGGTTAGGTTGTTGAGACGGGACATTGGGAGATCACAGGTGCAATGGCGTTAGGCCATAATAGGGACGATTGTCTACACCATTAACTGTCAACACTCCTAGGCTCGATTGGCCATGTGGATAGGCCGCAATTCAAATCGAAACCACCGATCCATAATTGGTCATTGGGAATGTGTATCATCGCATAACAGGAGTCCTATGTTGAGATATAGTAGCAGATTCTAATTATTTAATGCAGCATTGCAGTGTCCTAGTGCTTCGAGGAAGTCAAATATTGGAGTATCAGACCTAGAGGAGCCTCACGATCAACGTGGAAGAGTTTCTATGCCGAAGAGGGTGTCACACCATTTGCAACAAAAACTAAAGAATTGAATCCATTCTCATCAGTGTCGAGGGTCGAGGTCACGGTGAAAGGTCATCATGCTGCAAGTTGGAAAGTCGTAAGGCCATGCTCATTGGTAGTGGAGACAGAAGGTCACACAGTCGGTGGCAAGTCGATAACGGCCAAGAGGTCGCAAACATCCCCTATCTTGGCAAAATTAAATTCATATAGCACCATAATAAAGGCTACATACAAGTTTCTCTATGTTGAAAGGCTATCCATCAATCATTGAGGCTGACGACACCCTTATTTCATAAATCAAGTTCTTTGACGAGAGCCTGATATTTGGAGTTGAATGATAATTATTTTCTTTAAGGGTTGAGTTGAATGATTTTTTGATGCAGAGAATACTACAAATAAATAAATAAATAAAGAGGGGGGCTTGAATTGCATAGATCTCTAAATATTTCCATGGTTAAGTTGAGATTCTTAGAAAGGCCATGTTCTTCAATCAAGAAGAGACGATATCTAAAGATTGTAATTTTTTTCAGAAGGGGAAAATTCCACCTTCAACAGACAGTTCCTTGGGTTGTGTTTGTCTGAGGCTCAAGTGTAGTTCCAAAGGTATATTATTAAGGATTTCGTGGCCAAAATTTTATCTCTGCAAGAGGGGAAAAATTGATTTGTCTGTGGGTATAATTGTTGGCAGATCCAGGAATTCATTGCAAATTAAATCCTTTACATTTCCTTGAGGCTAAGAGTATTATAATTGCATACTCTTCTTGTTTATTCAGAGCCAAACTCTATCTCATTTCTTCATAGGTAATTTCATTTATCAAAGCCCCAAGTTTCTTTTGGAGGAGCAAACTGCTACAGGAATTCATATCTAAGTATGGTATATGCCAATTTAAAAGCTCAGATCGTGGACATCAACAAGAAGAGACGAGGTTGTTTTTTCATGGTCAAAGCCACAAATCATAGGTATAGGATAGGTTGAGCAACACATTGCAGATCCAACACATACGTAGAGCTGAGAGATTGAGATGAGGGGCCGAGTATGGGTTTGTTCCAACAGGTAGTTATAGTCTTTGTATTTTGTTGACCCCTGGATGCATATAAAGTGACAATGACTATATATATATGGGAACAGGGTCCTCCAAGATCCATTTTTGGCGCTAAAAGCTCATATTTTATTTTGCGGTGGAAAGACCAAATTTTGTAATAAAGATGTAAAGTCTCCGCATTTTGTGGTCACCGAGCACGAAGAGGTCAAAAGGTTGTCCACCCTTGTTTTGTGAAGTATCATATCGGCTGTAAAGATCTACCTATGGTCTGCGGACCATGGGATTGTATAAAAAGGCAGTCTTAGAAGAGTTTAAGAGGAGAGTAGTAATGGGAAGAAGGATTTTGGGTGAGAAGTTCTAAGTGTTCTTGATTTTTAGCGTAGGTAGAGGCTTTGCAGCTGAGTGCGTAGAGGCCTAGGGTGGAAGTATGCAGTTGAGTGCACGGACCCCTGTAGCTGTGTGCGCAGGACGGATAGAGTTTGTACTGAACTTGAAATATCAATAAAGAGAATTATTCTACAATCACTGTGTATTTTGTCTCTGTTTAATTCATCTGATTATATTATGTTACAATCTAGGTTTATGTTATAATGCTTATTTCATGTGCAAATGTATTTGATTATATCTGTTAATTGAATACAAGCAAGAGTAATGGATTACACGAAGGTAACTGTAAATGCATGGTAGATTAGGTAACACGTAAGATAACTTGGGAAATTATACAATAACATAGTCACAAAGGCACGTAAGTTCCTGAACCTCAGGTTGGGGCTGTGCGAAGATCAATCGAGTACCTTCGCGAAGGTACTGAAGCTTGGAAGAGAAGGAACATCGATAATCCCTAAAGGCTTATCGATCTGCATGAAGGCAGGATCAGGAAGTATAGACTGACATCACGACCATATCAAGGTGCGAAAACTTAGTTCCTGCATCCCCCCATACTGCTTTGATGAGACTTCAGTCTGTGCTTTGCGAGTCGATGTTGAAAGGGCCAGTAGTGTGGGGATTTACTTGGCTAACTAATGATGAACCTAGGTCAGGGTCCATTAAGCCAAAAAATGGTTCCGTTGCTAGGACCAGGATTTGCATGAGAGATGTGTGATGTCATATCACTGAAATCCAACTAAGAAAGAAATTGAAACCTGGTTGGATAGAAAGATCCATGAATTTGTGGCGCAAGAAAACAAGAACCAGCAATTGACGAAAGAACAGTGGTTGGACAGATACCTGTACATAGAAATACACAAAATCTTCTTCTGTTCTTTCCTGGTTGAGTTATACGAGTGGATCGTGAAATTAGCAGACGATCAAGGAAGGTGGAGACTTGACAAGCCAATTTTTTGGACACCGGAGCTAATAAGGAGGTTATAAGCTTCTGAAGATAAAATCACGTGCATTGTCAATCATTGGCTCGACCGCGTCATAGGGGAATTGTGACTGAGTTCGTGGTCGATACCTTTGTCAATTACAATGAAGTAGAGTACTGCTTCTTCAAAGGACCACGAGGTAAGTATTTAAAATCATTGAATACTTGGATTAAAATGTTCTTATGTGAACAATGGGTTATGCACCTACCTTGATGTTTGGAGCTACGTGAAGTGGAAAAACTTTCAGGGATGGAGGAAGAAAAGTTCTTGAGTATAGCTCACTAATTAGACTCCCTTTAAGTGACGACGAAGGGACACCACAGATTTATCCCCTGAGCGCTAGTCAGTTGATAAGACGAGGGTTCCCGCAAATACCTACACCGCTTCTACCCTCATCACATCCATCCACACCACCTTCATCCTCACCTCCACCGCTCACCCCATCACCCACACCACTTCCACCTCCACTGTTCAAAATGGCAAACTCCATAAAACTACTTGTATTCAAGGGCATAGGGAATGAGGACTCAGACCAATTTTGGTTCGTCATAAAGGTTGTATGGGAAGCTCAAGGCATTGCGGATGATCACATGAATAAGGTGACGTTGGTTAGAGCTTTGCAGAATCGCGTGTTAACCTGGTACATCAAGTACTCTAATGAAAACCAGGCAGCTACGCTAGCAGAGCTGCAGACCACGCTTAATAAAGAATTCAGTAGGCCTATGTTAGAAGCGCAGTCGATTGTGGGATTCAAGGAAATCACGATGAAACCAGGTGAGACTCCTTAGGAGTTCGATCAGATTTTGAAATGTAAAAGCCGCGAAGCCAATATGAATTTTATGGACGGGAAACACTACGAGTGGTTCATGGCTTCGCTCCTACCTCAGCTAAGGGTTGCGCTGTCACAACAGAAGCTTATGACTCAGGTAGAAGCCTTGGAGATTGTAATGAGACTGCATGAAACGCCGATGCAAGATCTGAATATGGGGGTTCAACAGATTCATGCACAATTGCAAAACCTTTGTTTCGAAATGCAAAGTTTGAAGCAGGACAAAACTACTCAGCTAGAAGTGTGTGAAGAGGTTTCGTGCATAAAATGCAAGGGTCAGGAGCATGGCAAGGATCATTGCCCAATGTTCGCAAAATATGTTGCAGCAGGAGGACCAATGCCTTTATGACCAGAGGCCACAAGAGGGCCAAGTGCACAGCCTACACTATGGTGTGCTATATGTCAGGTAGCAGGGAAACACATGACTGATAATTTCAATTTGTTACATAAATTTGTACAAATATTGCAACAAATGTTCATCAATTTCTGTCAATTAGTAGGCCATGATGACTGAAATTTTCGAAGTTATGAATTGATGATGGATAACACACCCGCATACAAAATGCAGACAAAAATGCGGCCTCCAAAACAAGGCAGTGGGGGAACACGAGGTGAATATCAGGGGCACGGCCAAGGCCAAGGTGGAGGATAGTTGATTTGTTACAATTGGGGAGGTCTCACTACGCGGGGGACTGTCTGAATCCAACGTGATTTTCATGCCACTATTGTACTTAGTTTGACCATGTGACTGAGGATTGCCCAATATTGTTGGCCAAGATTCGCGAAAAGGGGTGTAGCCTCGAGAGCCGACGTAGAACCTCCAGATGATGAGGGTTGAGCCTTGCGAGGAAGACCCTAAGGTAAACATTATGTTGTGGAGCGGAACCATGATTGGGAAGGAAAAGGGAAGCAACCTACAAAAGGTGTATGGGTTCGCAAAGCACCAGAGAAGGAAATTGGGTTTGATTTGGAGTGTGCAAAAGAAACATTGATGGAAGCAAAGAAAAGCTTCGCTGAGGCCTCTACCTCTAGAAGTTAGGAGAAACCAGTTGAAGAAATGGACCCGTCCATGCTTACCACATTCTTAGATACTTGCATGAAGCTGCTCTGTGACAGTAAGGTTGTGAAGGGCTCGCAGGAATTGATCAATTGGTTCATTGGTAAGGATAGTGATACTAGTGAACCGCGTGTGGTCAGGAAGCTTCGAAAGCATAAGGAAAGGACAGGGCGGGAATGAGGCTCTCCGCACAAATAAGGGAATACGAGATGGACCAAGTTACCCTGTATCTGGGGTCCAACGTGAATGTTTTTCCAAAACAGACCTGGGAGAGAATGGGGAGACTTGCGCTCCAGTGGCCTCCGATACAATTAAGGATGGGGAATCAATAGAAAATTATCCATTGGGGAGGCTACAATGGGTCACAGTTGACATTGAGGGTGCAAGCATGCTGACGGATTTTGAGCTAATAGAGATTGTGGATGAGAGCAATCCCTACCTTGCACTCCTTGGAATCAATTGGGCAACTAACATGAATGGGGTTATCAACCTAAAGAAGTGGAAGATGGTATTTGAAAACAATTTTCTCCACATAGTGGTGCCACTGGATCCCATCGAGGCACCACGCTATACAGAACGAGTCCGAGATTATGAAAGTGATGATGATCTAGACCAAATTTACAAGATAACAATGCAAGACCAAGATTGGGTGAATCTGACAGTGGATGGACACATTGCATGGAATTGTGAAAGATCCTACATGTCATATTTGGATGAAGAATTGGAGCTTTAGTAGAACCGGTTGCATGAAGTCTTGACACTGCGTTGTAATATGATGACAAAACCACTGCGATGTGTGTCATCCAAAGTCATGAATCTACCTCATTATGATGGGCTAACTGATGGTGATTTCTTTTTGGATGCATTTTAAAGAGAAGTACCAAAGAAACATCACTTCCAGGCCTTAGACTAGGTACTACGCGCTACGCCTGCAAGATGGTGGAGAACACACAAGGATAGTTTTAGTGATTGGTGCGACTATAGGAGGATGATGAGAATACACTTTGAGCAACCAAAGGTGCATATGACAAATAAGTATGATGGCCGAGACGACCTGTGCGATCACTTGGCTAAATGGAATAAGGCTTACGGTGGAGATCCCCAGCTTGAATGGGTGCTTTTGTTTTGTCATACCTTGGGCGTCATACCAATGAATTGGTACTTGGAAACCGAGCTTCGCCATGGCACGGAGGAATGGGACATCCTATGCCAGGAATTTTTAATGACGTTCAACTTTGAGGATGGGTATGACTGTATTGATGTAGTGCTACAGGAGGTTAAAGCAATGACCTTTAGGATACCACAAGATCCTTTGGACTTGATCCAACCTGATTGGACTACCCAGTTGAGTCATGCACTAGAATGCTATAACGTGATCGTTGAAGAAGAAGACAAGGACCCCCAAAAAGTTAATATTCCGGAAACTGAAGGTCACCACGAGGTTGAAGGTCCGCAGATAGAAGATCTTGATGTAACTGCGCTGCTGCAAACCAGGCAGGTCAACATTGGCACAGAGGTAGAACCAAAATTTGCAAAAATTGGGGACTATTGGGATGATGCGACAATAGACAAGGTTGCTGATCTCCTCCACGAATATCAAGATTTGTTCCCCTCAAATTTCTCTGATCTAAAAGGGATAATAGGAGACCTAGGTGTCATGAAGATCACCCTAAAACTGGACGTAAAGCTTGTAAAACAAAGACCTTACTGCCTTAATCCTAAGTATAAGAAAAGGGTTCGCGTTGAGTTGGATACGATGCTCACGAAAAGAATTATTGAACCAGTAGAAGGGTTCGATTGGGTAAGCTCGATAGTGGTTCAGGAAAAGAAATAGAAAGAAGAAATAAGGATATGCGTGGATCTCTGGAAGCTGAATGATTCTTGCGTGCATGACCCCTTCCTGACCCCATTCACTGATGAAGTCTTGGATAATGTAGGTGGCCAAGAAGCATACTCTTTCACCGATGGGTTCTCTAGGTATCATCAGATCAAAATCGCGCCTGAAGATAGAAGCAAGACAACCTTTGTGAAGGAATGGGGATGTTTTAAGTATACTATAATGCCTTTTGGGCTGAAGAATGCGCCAACAATATTTTCGTGCGTAGTCATTGCAACATTCAAAGACTTCATTCATAAGTCCCTGGAAGTATACTTTGATGATTGGACAGTGTTTGGATTGGTCAAGCATCATGTGGCATGTCTACACTTAATGTTAGATACTTATCGAAGGTACCAAATATGCTCAATATGAAGAAGTGTTTGTTTTGTGTCCCTTTTGGGATCCTGCTAGGGCATGTAGTGTGTAGACATGGATTGATGGTAGACCCCACGAAGATCGCAATGATAATCAACTTGGAGGCACCAAGGAATGTGAAACATTTGTGCGCGACCCTAGGGCATACTGGATATTATAGGAAGTTCATCAAGAGCTATGCCCAGATCACCGCACCCATGGAGAATGTTGGGCCTCAAATGTGCATTTTACTGTCATACAAAACTGCGATTTATAACCTAAATTCTGACACCATTATACTCATTTCACGTCGTAATTCCATCATTTATTGCCAAATCACATCCTAGGCCTCGTGGTTGAATATTGTTAGTTTATCAGCTTTTCGATGATTAGAGATGATTTAGTCGTGATTTATTAATGATGGTTTCACCAAGTTCATGTGTCGAAGCATTCTATTGCCAGAAGTCTCCACAAGTCAAATTTAACTAGTTGCTAGGTAGTTGAGTACGAAATTGTTGTAGGTTAAAGAATTAATTTTCTGATCAAATGGGGAAGAATCTTGAAATTCCGAGATGTAGGTTTTTTTTCAGAGCATCATGTTTCATATAACCCAGAAACTGTTTTCCAAAATTCGTCTT
Organism: Pinus taeda; assembly: GCA_000404065.3. Taxonomy (NCBI): domain Eukaryota; kingdom Viridiplantae; phylum Streptophyta; class Pinopsida; order Pinales; family Pinaceae; genus Pinus; species Pinus taeda. The sequence continues at coordinate 86,306 of APFE030656150.1, read as the reverse complement.
TGTGAAGGAGTTATCGTCAGGGGAATATTCCAATGAAAACCATTTCTGAATGTGAACGTATTGGGTCAATTCGGGTTCGGATTTTGTTGAACAGTTTTGGTTGACAACTTCTATACCAGAATATGGTTTTGATAGGAAGAGGACAATCAAAATTTAGAGGATTTTAGTGCTAAATATGAGTAATTCATGGATCTCCATATCATTGGTTTCCAACGGCCTTCTATGTAATAGAACTAATGCTAATTGTGAAAGCCACAATGCCTATAAAGGCTGAAACATTTGATATGTTTAGGGGGGTGGACATTGTACTTCAATTCTGGTTATCAAGACTTGAAGACCGTGACTTAATTCTCTATTAATGGAAGCTAAGGTTGTGATTGTCAAAATGAGTTACTGATTTGCTTGTGGAGTGTTGTGGATTTTATGAATTCTTGAGATAGTTTGTTGAAAGCATAGCTAGATATTGTAAATCGTAAGCTCTCTAGTAGTGGAAAGAGCTCACCACAGTCGGATCAGCCATGTAAACATATATAGAGGTAATTCATAGGTTTGTTTGATTAAATTTTTATTTTTACAATTGTTTCTGAAAAATCGATTTTATTTTTTCCATGTGATTGATTTGTGTTCCTTTTGAAGAAATGATTTCATATGTCAATATTTAGTTGGAGATTTTCATAAGTGAAAGTTATAAAAATCGTTGTTGTAGGTGCGAGTTTGTTCTTTTCTACAAGTTCTGCTTCTTATTTGAGCCTTGCCAGCATTGTTTTCTTACTAGAACTTTACTTGCAGATCTCACTATTTGAAAGAATTTTGTATATGGCATATACTCTTGTAAACCTTTTAGCAAACAAGTCCGTTAAAAACAAAACTCTTTGATTGATTAGTGTGAACAAATGGAGCGTGGTTGAATGCATCCAGATTAAACCCTTATGAATTAATTAGAATGGGACATGAGAAATCTAATAACAAATTTATAACTCTATCTCCTTAGCATCTAAATCAAAAATTCATTCCATTCACATAATGCGATTTAGCATAGCAAATTGATTCTGAGGGATTCGTTTTGGCCTTAGTTCAATTTCATTTTCCAAAATTGTCATTAGCAACAAGAATGCAAACCAGATCATAGGCACAGGTGTGAGTTCGACCTGATCGCTGAAGGCTTTTGAGTAAATTTTCCAGAATTTAGTTTAATGATTTGATTGATGTCAACTACAATTGTAATATGATTTCTTGAGTACAGTTGCATGCTAAAATAGTTCAGGTTTATCTCAGTTGGTTTTAAAAGTAGAATTAGGGTTTGATGAATGAAATTGCCATAGAGTAGATCATAGATCGAGCATGAAAGACTGAGTTGTCCACTTTCGTTGATAAGTGTGTGAAACAAACATTTCAAATAGTTTTGATATTGCAATCTCTTGTTTGTTATTCAAATAATGGAATTAGTGTGAAGTCTCTCATCCTAGGGTTTGAGTGAGGAAACAATTAGTAAGCATAAAATTGATTGTATGAACATATCAACTTACAAATGCATATAGATTAAATTCCTCAATTTCTTTCAAGTATGACTTGTGAAAGCTAGAATTAGGGTTTTTGGATTTTTGAATGAAGCGTTGAGTTGTTGGATTGAAGAATGAAGTTTGTTGAAACTAGACATTTTTTTTGAAGTAGAACTTATGAAAATTAGGTTTTCATTGAATATAGATTCCAATCCAATGACAAGATAGGTCAAATTTAGAAATATTTCAAGTGTTCAAGTTAAATTTGATTATTAATTCTTCTTGTGATAGCTCATAAACAATTGCGTGTTTTATTAGTTAGCTGATCATTATAAAGGAAAACTTAAAGCTCTGACCTACAAACTGAATTAAGAAGTGTAATGCAACTCATGTTTACGAGCTTGGATTGACAATTAAATATTAAGAGGTTTAATTCACCAATTTAATCTCTGAATAGAGAAGTTGTTGAAAAAAGATGCTACGTTCTGTTGGAGTGATGAATGCTAGAAGAGCTTGGACATACTGAAAGAGAAAATGGTCATTGTGCCGATCCTAGACTTTCTAGATTGGAAGAAGGGATTTCATGTGAATGTGGAAGCCTCATGTATCATGCTCGGGGTCGCGCTGACATAGGCGGGCGAGGGGGAATTGGACCATCCTATAGCATTCGCGAGTAGGAAGTAGTCCAAGGCTGAGAAGAACTATTCTACTACAAAGTGTGAAGGCCTAGCCATGGTATACATGCTCCAAAAGTTTAGGCACTATTTGTTGGGTGGACATTTTAAGATGTATACAGATCATTCTGCATTAAAATACCTGGTTAATAAGCCTGTGTTGGTGGGGGAAGATCTGCAGGTGGTTGTTATTATTTCAGGAGTATGATTTTGAAGTTATTGTGAAGCATAAATGATTGAACATGGGACCAGATCATCTGTCGCGCATCGAAACGGGAGAGAAGCCCACTAATTTGGAGGAAAGACTGCCTAACGCGTAGCTCTTTGCGGTACACGTCGCCGGAAATCACTTTGAGGATATCATACAATTCCTGACAATATGGAATGCTCCAGAAGGGTATACAAGCCAATAGAAGGAGTTAGTAGTGCGTGCAACAGTCTTTTACATCATCGCAGGACATCTGTACAAAATGGGGTTTGATGAAATATTGTGACACTATGTACTTGACTTTGAGTGAAACAACATCCTCGTGGAAGCTCACGGAGGAGCTACAGGAGGACATTATGTAGGAAAAGCAACAATGCAGAAGGTTCTGCGTGCTGGATTGTGGTGGCCAACTCTACATAAAGACATGAAATCATATTGTAGGGCCTGTGGCGCATGTCAGAGGAATAGTTGGCCATCGTGAAGGGATGAACTACCGTTGACACCGTGGGTGACATTACAACCATTCGAGAAATGGGTGATTGACTTTGTGGGACTAATTCAGCCTCCAGGGAAGAAAACAGGTGCGTGGTACATCATCACCACAACAGAGTACTTGACCAGATGGGTAGAGGCGCGGCCTATGAAGGACTGTACTGATGCGAAAACATCAAAGTTTCTTTTTGAATATGTATTGATGAGATTTGTCTGTCCCAAGATCTTGATGAGCGATCGCGGTACGCACTTCCTTATTGAAACAATCAACGTGTTGACGGAAGAATTTCAGGTGTATCATCAGAAGAGCACACCTTATCACCCGCAATCCATTGGGATGGTGGAAGCATTCAATAAAATATTGGAGAACTCATTGACAAAGGTCTGCAATGCTCAGAGAAGTGACTAGGATATACGCGTACCAATGATGTTATGGGCCTACAAAAATACTTGCAAGAAGTTGACTAGGCAAATGCCTTTTACACTTATGTATGGCATAAAAGTTGTGATACAAATGAAATACATTGTACCTTGTATGCACATAGCGGCACTCGCAGAATTGCGGACTGCGAAGCCTTGGAAGAGAGGTTCACACAACTAGCAGAGCTTGAAGAGGAACGATTTCTAGCAAGATTTCATCAACAAGTTCAAAAGGAGTGCGAAAATACATGGCATGATCGACACATTAAACTGCGCTCATTCCAGGCAAATGATCCGGTTTTGCTATATGACAAATTTTTTCATAAATTTCTAGGAAAATTTAGGATGCACTTGCTGGGACCCTATGTCATCAAAGAGATTACCGATGGTGGAGCAGTTCAGTTGGTTAAGTTAAATGGGGAGCCCTTCCCATGAAAAGTGAATGGTAGCCGATTGAAGCCATATACTGGTGATCCGGCTAGGTGACTATATGAAGGAAGAAAAATCTTAGCGCTCTAGGCAACTAAAAGGAGGTGTAGGACTATAAACTACACTAGCTGGGTCAGGGAACTGCACGATGAAGAAACTCCGCGGAATGAGGAGATGTCACAGAGATCGCATGAGCGCGCAGAGGGCTCCGCTACTTGGGATAAAACTGCACAAGTCAGCCAGAAAGTGACCGTTAAAGTCATTGTTCATGATTTGACGATGCAAGAGGTTATTGACAGCTAGCCAACAGAATGGCACACTACCTCTGATTTAATGGTGGGATCCACCGCACAATGGATGAAGGCAAGATCAAGATGGAGTAGCTAGCTGAGAAAAAGAGGAAGGAGGCTGAGGATAAGGCTAGGGCAAACCACGCTGCCACACATGAGATAGGTGGATATACAGAAGGAGAGGAGCATGGCTCTAACAAAGAGAAGTCATCCTCCCCAAAAGAAGAGGAAGAAGAGGACGATTCGACAGAACAGGGAGGAGCAGACCTATAGACACCTTCGTTTCGTATCAAGCGTCCAAGGGGACAAGAAAAAGTAGGGTCGCGGAAGAAGTCCGAGGCCAATAAGACATCCATGGACCCAATCACCCTAACATAGGGGCATCTTAATGACATTGGGGATATAGTGCAGGATGCCACCATGGAACTAGTGCAACAGTTTGAGTAGCAGTAGCAGTAGGTGTTGGGGGCCATTTAGGTGAATCTGCAAGAGCTGCAAATTCAGGAAACATAGATCGATGCGACATCCACCAGTTTGGCCATTGGTACTTCAGAAGCTGCTGGGATGTTGCATGCCAAGGAATCCCGAGCCATAGTGCTGCTAGATGGAGCACTAACGACAGAGACTGAAGTTGATAGACCCACTGTCAACGCACTCAAGGGAGTAGGGCTGAACTTGGAAGTGCTTCTTAGTGAGGCACTCCACTTGCTGTAGGATGGGGTGTTCGTGGAGCTAAGGGCCCGCGAATAGTGTGCTTTGTAGGTGATTAGTGAACAGATCATTAACAATGCTCAGATGGCCATACAACGAGATTCTGCTATCACCAATACAAACAACGTGACTAATAAGAACAAGCGCATAGTCCAGGTCATGGAGGAAGCATGCCGAATGGTCCCAAAGTTGGCCATTCCTGTGGCTAAACTGATAGATGTGTGCATTCACAAACTCGCTACGGGGGTGCATGACACCTGCACAGAATTGGCAAAGGTTCAGTTACAGCTGAACCTCCAAATTGCAGAATTACAGATGAGGGCCCAGCCTTCAACCCCACCAGAAGTCAAGGAGAAGCTAGTGATTACTCTAACAAAGGAAATAGCGATAGTAGAAAGTGTAGCAACAGACTAGAAGTCAAGGAGAAGCTAGTGACTACTCTAACAAAGGCAATAACGACAGTAGAAAGCGTAGTAGCGGACTGTACAACACTTTTTGAACAGTCGTTCAAAGTACTAACCAGCCTACAAGAAGACCCTACTATGCAGAGGCTGGAAACAGAGGCATGAGAGTTGCAGCAATGCTACAAGGAGGTAAAAGGGACACCACGTACTGTTTCCCTCACACAAAGACTCGCAAATTTGCAGGAGCCCGAGGCATTGAACGAGGAGGTAGATGCAACTCAGCACAAATAGGAAGTGCTGAAGGTGCGCTTGAAGCCTTGGTTGGACGAGGCCTACTTGATCATGACCTCCATTGAAGGCAAGATGGCTGGTCTGTAGGAGACTCAGTAGAAGCTTCAAGCTGACAGTGTAAGACCAGCAACAACGCAGTTGGTCAAGGAAATAAAGCAGGCTACTGCGCAGTGCACTGCTGAGGTAATAGTCGTATAGGTCGAGTTGGGGGGTCTTTGTGCCAAGATCTCCGCGCCCGCAGAGTGACTCGAGGGCAAGGCACCATGTTTTTGTTGGGGGCCAATTGGGAACAAGCTCCCCCAAGAGCCATTTTTGGGGCTAAAAGCTCAGGTTTTGGGGCAGACGGCCCAAATTTTGTAATAAAGATGTAAAGTCTCCAAATTTTGTGGTCACGGAGCGTGAATAGGTTAAAGGGTTGTTCGCCCTTGTTTTGAGAAGTACCATGTTGGCTATAAAGATCTACCCATGGTCTGCAGACCATGGGATTGTATAAAAAGGGATTCTTAAAAGAGTCTAAGAGGAGAGTAGTAATGGGAATAAGAATTTTGGGTAAGAATTCCTAAGTGTTCTTAAGTTTTAGCGTAGGTAGAGGCTCTGCAGCTGAGTGTGGAGAAGCCTAGGGTGGAAGTCCGCAGCTGAGTGCGTGAACCCCTGAAGCTGTGTGCACAGGGTGGATAGAGTGTGTACTGAACTTGAGATAGAAATAAAGAGAATTATTCTGCAATCATAGTGTATTTTGTCTCTGTTTAATGCATCTGATTATATTATGTTATGATCTGGGTTTACGTTATAATGCTTATTTAATGCCCAAATGTATTTGATTATATCTGTTAATTGAATGCAAGAAAGAGTAAGGGATTATGCGAAGGTAATTGTAAATTCATGGTATATTAGGTAACACTTAAGATAACTTGGGAACTTATACAGTAATGCAGTCACATAGGCGCATAAGTTCCTGGACCTCGGGTTGGGGTTGCGTGAAGATCAATCGAGTACCTTCACGGAGGTACTGAAGGACGAAAGAGAAGGAACATTGATAAGACCAAAAGGCTTATTGATCTGCATGAAGCCGAGATCACGAAGTATAGACCGACATCATGACCATCTCAGGGTGCAGAAACTTAGTTCCTGCATCCCCCCATACTGTTTTGGGTGAGACTTCACTTCGCGTTCCACGGGCTGATTCCGAAAGGGCTAGCAACATAGGGATTTGCTTGGCTGACTAACGCTAAACTTGGGTTAAGGCCCATCAAGCCAACATATATCATGATTTTTTTAATTGGACCTTTTGATACACAATTTGGAGTTTCTTACCCTTCAACAAGCATTCTGGAGTTAAAATGACAATCAAACTCGGCGTAATTATCTTGATAATAAATGGGTTTATCGAATTCTAAAGTCATGTGACGTATTGGATTTGTTTATTTCTCATGACAAGGGTAATCAATAACTTTGTATTATAAAATAAAATTTATATTTGGGTTTATTGGATAAATATTTTGGTTGTTAAAATAATTATTGGAGAATTTTATTTGTGCAAGGATCTAATGCATTTCGCCTAAGGGGATATCACATAATTCTTTCTTTGGTATGTAAGGATATGGGACCTTCCCTAGAAAATGCCCATAAAATTCTGGGCAAAATTCTAGATGAAATAGAAGAGATATGGGGCCTCTTTGTTGCAATACCACTTTAGACCATAATATTAGGCCTTTCTCGAAAAGAGTTTATGCCATTCTGCAGCAAAAGTGCCCATCATAAATGAAGGGAGGACAGGGAAGAGGGGCTAATCTCTTCACACTTGGATCTAAGATACAATGAATGAAGTCAGACAGATACCTTCATAAGTTGGAGGAATAAGATGCATGTTTGTCTAGGGCGGGGTAGCCAAAATGGAAGAAACTCAGTTGGGCTCTCAAGCCATCTTTGCTTGCATTAATACAACCCATGTTTTGGGAACATCCTTGTGAAGAGGTGAGGCTCACAATTGCTTCATGTCTTAGCAGGATCATGGCTTTAACATTGCCGTTACTGCCTTACAATAATGATATCATGAGAGAGACATTGCATATACAGTAGAAACCCTCCAAGGGTTGGACAAAAACATGCTTCCTACTTTTTAGAAGTGACACAAATTTTTAGAACTCATGGAAGAGTTTAGCTTTGGAACCTTTATGTTGAATTTGGAATGTGACAACTTAATCTTTCAGTTGCTTTAGACCTTTTATACCAACATTACATCGGTTCATTCTAACTAGGTCAAAAAAGCATGCAAAATATTGTGTCCTTGTTGTTAGAAGGAGATGTTGACATCTGTAAGATAGTAAGATCCAAATAGTTGACCATTTGGAGAAAGGAACTAATTGTTTCACCAATCACCTATGATTTGGTCAAAAAGTTGGTCAAACAAAACATAAAATTTCTTAAAAGGGTGTTGATTAAGAAGGATCTGAAGAGAATTGATGGAGGAAGCAACAAAAAAGGACATAAAACCTGCAACAAGAATGAACTAAGAATGAGAGGACTATGCTTTAACTGCAAAGGGCCTTGGTCACTTAACCATTCATGTCTAGGTGATAGGAACGAACCTACAAGGAAAAAACGAGAGCAGATTCCTTCAGATCATGGGGAGTCTTCTATAGTTGGATCTATTGATCTTCAGGATGGCAAGAAACAACGTGATGTTATTCAAGGAGACTTATAGGATGACAAGCATTAAAGTGCACGATGTGGTAGACTATTGTACAATTGAGTCCATAGATCTCTAGGAGGACATCCATGAAGAATATGACAATTCAAGTGTAGATAAAATTCCACCAATGCATCTGTGTTTGACAACTAGAGAGGATGAACAACTGATTTTCCCCTCAGATGGAGAAGGTCAGGGAAAAAACATTCAAGGAGACTTAAGTGAGGAGCCAGTAGTAGTGAATCGGCATGATGAGCATGAATATGAAGGGAATCGTGACAGACATAGTGTGCAGGATGAACCATATCAAGACAGATCTTATAATGTTGAAACATAAAGTCTAGACAACCTGAGACACTTCTGTACAGGAGAACAGAAAAATTGAGGATCTCATAAGGGTATGTGTCGAGTCAACAGCCGAGTTGCCTAATGTAGAGGAACGTCTCAATTCCCTCACAAGGAAGCAAGAGGAATACAGTTGGAAATTCTAGAGCAACCCTCTACTGGAGTATATAGATAGGGCTTGTGACACTACCAACCCACCTTTATACATTAGGGAGATAAAGACAGAGTTCTCTAAATGGATCATGTCAGGTGACCGAGTGGAGTAGCATAAGTTGAGCACTAGGCAACATCAACATGGAAGAATTATTCCATGTGCTGTAATTCATGCATTAGATCCTTCCCATGAGATGGATTGGCGATAGATTATGAGTTGGAACTCTATTGATGGGATGACTAGAAGGATACCCTTAAAGCAAAGAGTATATTGAAACTTGGGCTCTTAGGCACAGGCAATGATAGAGGGTTGAGATGGTATCATAACCCAATGGTCCCAAGGCTTAGGTGGCATTGGCATCCAAATAAATCTATTGAAGGTAGAAATGGTCAGGGGATTTTTTGGGATCTAGGCATCAAAGGATCCATTCAGGATCCTTTAGCATGGAGGCATGTGGTAACACATTAGTTTATATGCGATCCTGGTATCAGTGTGCAGTTGCATTTGCTGTAGATAGAAGTGGATTTCTTGAGGGTAAACAATCTCTGGGTGAGAGGATTTGTAATGTTCCCTTTTCTTGATATGGTTAAAGTGGATAGAATTTGTCCATGGTATTTATCATGGTATTTGACCATGGTATTGGCCCATGGTATTTGCCTTCATTTTTCGAGGGAAAACAATAAAATAAGATTTCTAGAGAGTCCATCAAGCCTATAAAAGAGGATAGGAGACAGACAATGGGATCATCTTGAATTGTCTATCTATTTCGCTTTTGTTGAGAACTTGGCAAGGCCATTTATAGTTTGATCCTAGGGATGAAAATATCGTGGGTGTAATTTGTATGGTGGGTCCATCCAGGGTCCACAAGTGTGTTTTAGAGTTCAGTTGGTCAAGTTTTTTGGTGACCAGCCTTGCAAGCCATTTTGGGATGTATCATTTGCAGTTATTAATTAAATAAAGTGGTTGCGTTTTCAAATCCCTTTGTGTTCTTGTTCTTGCTGAAATTTTATTTTGAATCAGAACACTAAAGCGTGCCAGATCTATTAAAAATTTTGATGTTTGGGATCTTAAACATTGATGATTGGTATAGAAGGAATTATGATGATAATGGTGATCACAATGATTACCATCCATTTATACCAAATTTGTTTTATTAGACTTTAAGAAAAACAACGAATTATTTGATGTGTTCAAAATGCTTTAGGAGAAGCAATTCTAAATCACCATAATTTTCATTACTATTAGGATAATTGGTGTTTAAGAAAGTATTTTTTAAATATGATTTAATTTGGGTATTCTTGGAGTATTACGAGACAATGTTTCATATCTTCAACTCTCCTTTCTTACCCATGACATTTTAGGAATTGTCCAATCTCTTATTTCACTATGAATTTCATGAATTTTGTTTCTATCTTAGCAATGTTGATTTTCTCTTTCTATGTTGATCAAAATAAATAGATACTTTTGATTTTGTAAATAAATAACTCTCTTGCATTATCTTTCTTCTTTTCTTTTGTTTCGTAATAATCTCACACATGTAAATTTAAATATAATTATATTTTTACTATATTATTATTATATTTTAAACCATACAAAATATTTCTATTAATAAAGCTAAGTTTTACATTGATAACACATATCCTCCAAAAAAGTTGACAAGTCTCCAACTAAGTAAAACAAAGTAAACATGAAGACTAAATAACAAAAAACAGAAAATTTATATTCATTGACATCCATTCCCGAACATTAAAACTAACACCTCCAAATTGTACTAATATTTGAATTCATTTTAAAATAAAATTTTGCCTCCAAATTATTGTATTTAATTAGTATTACTTTCCATCAATTATTTTATAGAACAATAGCAAGAGTAGAATAAAGGAGCTTTATCCTTATTATTTTATTTCGTTAGTATTACTCTCAATCAATTATTTTGCAGAACAATAACAAAAGTAGAATGGGGGAGCTTTATGCTTGACATAAGTTAAATAGCAAATTGGAAAAAAAAAAAAAGGACAACTTATCTTTTTACATTTAAATTAATTTGAATCATATGCTTAACTAGTCAGTAGAAAATATAAATTTTCCATTTTTAAAATTTATTTAAATAATAAAATAACAATGTGTTTTTTAAATTTATTTAAATAATAAAATAACAATGTGTTTTTTAAGTTTACTTAAATAATAAAATAACAATGTGAAATTAACTAAGTTCAAGACGGAGCAAGCGTGCTCATTCAAAAGGATGTCAAATGTCATTATTGCAGCTTAGCCACCAACGTATTAACCACGACGTCTTCATAATCAGAGGTCAACTGCATGATCTTATATTCAATAGTTGGTTAATTTATTGATATCATATCAATGTAGTTTCTTCTACCAACTTAGATCAAGGTGGATTATTTATTATTACTAATTTATTTATTAATGAGATTAAAAGATTTTATACTGACTTTTTCCCTATCTTTATTAGTTATTATTTTTATTAATTTTTAAACTTTATTTAAATTTAACACCAAATTTCTATTAATTTTTAAACTTTATTTAAATTTAACACCAAATTTCACCTAAAGCTTACAAATTATGAAATATTTTGCTTAAAACAATCCATACTAAAATACTTTAATCTGGTGAAACAAGGCTTGCATGTCTTAAAAGTGAGAGTTGGCATCTCAGATAAAGGTAGCAATGTCTATCTATGAGGTAGGTGTGGAATTTTACATGAACTCACTTTCATCTCATGTTGTGAATAGATTTATGTCTTTTCCACATCTACATGGATGTTGAGTTTAGTGTGCACGTAGTCTATTTTAGATTGTAGGATAGTACATGCTATTTTTTTGGGTTGAGGGAAGTTTAGAACATCATGCATTTTGGTTTATGTGATTGATTACATTTAAATGCCCAGTTTATCAAATTTATTAGATTTAATATAATATTAGCTTTTTTTTAAGTGATATAAAGAAATTGAAGTTTAAATTTATTATTTTATTTTTTATTAATAATATTGGTAATACATATGTGAATATTCTTTTTATTATTATGAATATTTAAAAAAAAATTAATTTGAGAGAGTATTATACTTTTGTATATTTTAATAATGATCAAATCATTACATAAAAGTGGGTTTCTTGTCCCATGTCAGGGTCTCGAGTTGGCAAAAGGTCAAGGGCCATGCTCACTTGGTGGTGAAAAACTGATATGGAGGCATGACGAGCACGCTTATGTGACGAGTGCGCCCACATGGAGGAGGGGCGCCTAGGTCCACGTAGGAGTAACGTGCACGTGTTGGAGGGGCGCACACCCTGGGCATGCACGCACAATGGTGAGGCACTGGGAGTTGCACCAAGAAAGACATAGAAAGCACATCATGACGAGTGCGTCCACCCAATGACATGACATACTAGAGGGCGCATGAGGGAAAGTACACACTTAGCATAGAGACATCCTAACTCTGTGGAATCGTTCCCACGGGCGTGTCCACACCAAGGAGGGGCTTCATGACGGACATAACAAGGAAGTGTGACCGATGGGCAAGACGTAGCGAGCAAGGGCGCAACAAGCGAGCAAGCGGGCAACACGATGTGCAATGTGCGACATGATAACGACCAATGATGGTAGCGTGGGTAGCATGGCAGACAAAGCACCCAATCAGGGGTTCGCCCGCTTAGCTAAGGGGTGTCTGCATGCCCATAGGCAGGTCAGCCCAAGGGCATACTCAACCATGAAGGGGTGCCCACACAAGAAGTGAGGTCGCCTCAAAATGTGAAGGGGCGTCGACCCACTTAAACCAAAAGGCTAGAGCAACTATAAAAAGAGGAGCTTGACACTTGGAGGATGAAACAAAAGCAAATTCTCACAAGATAAGTAATATCGTAGAGCAGATCACAGAAAGGTTGAATTTTTGCGATATCACAAAAATGTAAGGGGTGTGATATCGCAAAACTGCAGGGCGCACATCACAGAATTTGGAAACACAGCTAAGGCTTGTTGCAAAAGGAGGAGAACTCGCCCAAGTGAGCTGGTTTCTGGGAAGAGCCAAGGGTTGGTTTTCTGGACTATTTTGTGGGTGTCACTTTTGGGGTTTCTGTTAGGCAAGGTGCCAACCTTGGGTTGGGCACACCCTGGTTGTGAAACTTGGCACTTTTGGCTAGTTTGTTGGGTTGGGCCAATGACAACTTTGTACTTGGGCAGCGCATGAGTTTCGGCATGGCCGACCCTTTGTAAAATGTTATAAAGTATATTTGAAGTTTAATAAGAGTAAAGGGGAGAAGTGTTTCGGGAGTTGCCCCTTGTTTTCGCATATGTTGTGTTCATATTGTTCTTTACGATATCATAGACTATTAATGAAGCTTTATTTTGATGCTTGTATTGAAGTTACAATATCGCATAATTGTATAATTTTTGAATGAATTAATTGAATAAGGAAGACTGGAATTGGAAAATTGACTAAGTGTTGAAGTAAAAAAGGTTAGGCATAGTCCAGGTTAAAGTAATTGTATAATTTCGACAAAATATCATTGGTGTCACACAATGCCCACGGTGGTCTTTTGCCAACCACAACATGGGGCTGTAACATATGGTATTAGATCCTATTTTGAAGAAAGTTAGCATTGACATAAGTTGGTGACACATCTACCCAGTCCATGAGCAGATGGTATCAAAGCCAATTTTGTGAAGGTGGGCACTATGAGAAGTTTGGAAGAAGAATTGTGATCAAGGTTGTGAGCTTGTTAAGGGTTGGGAAGGAAGATGGAAGGTTTGCAGGAGGGTCGCGATAGACTTATGCAACTCATGGATAGGTTGGGCCACATGAAGGAAGAGAGGCCATGATTGCAAAATGAACTTAAATTTTTTGGAAGATAAGGTTAGAACTGAGCTTCTTCAACTTGGTTGGGCAGGTTGAAGTTGTTGGCTGTAATGAAGAAGAAGAATTTGCGATGTATGAAGAGGAAGTTGGTCTCATGGTCAAATGTGATGCGAATGTTGTGAACATGCAACCAAAAGGGGAAGAGTTTGGTAGGATGATGCCTACATAGTTGAACTAGATTTGGGCATGTAAGAAGTTGACTATGGGGACGACTTGCAGAACATGGACGAGATGATGTGGCAAGTGGATACTTGCCCCTTTGATCGCAATGATGTGCAACATATTAGAGATGAGATGGTTTTTTCTTCATGGGCCTTGGTATGACATGATATTCTCGCATTGGTTGAAGGACTGATGTGTGAAATGGGAATAATTATTAATCAAAGTTGAAGATGTGACAAAGTGCTGAAGAAACAACTAATGATAGCATGAGAAAGTGCATTCTCATGGGTTGAATGCAATGGTTGGATTAGCAACCCAACTAGTTCAAGTCATGAGGCTGGCAAGTATGTTCAGATGTGTTGGAGTTGAGTTAATATTATCACAACTACAGTTCAAATGATGACGATATGCAGTGGATTGGTACGATATGAGTTGCAACTAAAGCATGCGTCTGAGTTGGAGTGAGCAACCTTCTGTGAGTTGAGGCAGTGTGGAGGATTGTAATGAGTGGTGGTTGATGACTGTGAGATTGAGGGGTCTTACCCCATAGAGTCATGAGCCTAAATGAAGGTTTGTGTGATGAGGAAAAGGAGTTCATGCAGTAGGAATGATTGACATTGGATTTGGTGGCACTTTGTGATAGTTGGTATTGGCAATAGAGTTTTCCTAGATAGTGTTTTCAAGGGAAACAACCTTTTTGAAGTGGGGGAAGATGTTAGGGCCTCAATTTTTCACCAAGACCAGTGGGCGCCCATCATGGGCCATGCTCACTTGGTGGCGAAAAACTGACTTGGAGGCATGACGAGAATGCCCGCATGGAGGAGGGGTGCCCAGGTTCACACAGGGGTAGCATGCACGAGTTGTAGCGGTACGCACAATGGGCTTGCCCACATGATGGCGGGGCATCAGGCGTTGCGCTGAGAGAGACATATAGGGCACGTCACGATGAGCATGCCCACCCAACAACATGACATAGAGGAGGGCGTGTGAGGGAGATCACGTACTTAGCATAGTGATAAACTAACTTGGTGGACCCATTCTTGGGAGAGCGCCCACACTAAGGATGCTTGTCTAGGCACGATGACAGGTAAGGTGTAGCAGGTAAGGAAAGGAAGTACGATTGCGATGGGTGAGGCATAGAAAGTGAGGGTGAGATGGGCAAGCAAGTAGGTAGTGCAACGTGGAGTGTGTGACACAGTAGTGACCAACAGTGCTAGCATGGGAAGCACAACAAGTGAAGCACCCATACATCGGTGTACCCACCCAGTGAAGGGGTGTTTGCATGCCCGTATGCAGGTTGGCCTAGGGGCGGAGAGAGAGAGAGAGAGAGA